>JACCIC010000021.1:1117500-1407500 GCA_018907035.1 Sycobia sp. Sy_11
GATACCCAACGCCGCGTATGACCGTGCAAGTGAGAGCAGCGAGAGCACGGCGGTAGTTATACTCGCGTATGTGTACAGATGCGGGGAGCTTTCAATTAAAATTTGCCGAACTTTCGACAACATGACCAGAAGGCGGAAGGGGGAGGTGACTGTGACTGTGAGTCCGACACCAGTCTCCGCGGACTACTCTGGCCTGCGGGGCTAGCTGGAAATTTACCAACTTTTTAGGAAGCGCCCGGGGTGGCGGGATTGGGAGAGGTTTGTTGGCCCGTACAGAAAGGGCCGCTGCTGCCACCTCGCGTAGATCAGTGAACATAGTCTGTGGCCCTGGATAATTCTGACCAGGAGTAGTGGACACACACATGCACATACACACATACACAGATATATATACGTTTCTATATTATAAATCGAATGTAGCGACTGCACCGCGAGGGCTGTGCTATGTACTGGAGTTTCAAGCTAGCCGTTCTGAATGTCCTAGCTGTACAAAAAGCGCTCTCTCTCTCTCTCTCTCTCTCTCTCTCTCTCTCTCTCTCTCTCTTTCGCTCTCTCTCTTTCTCTACCAAACGCAATCATTTTAGCGTCTCTGTCTCTGTCGCTACAGTATCTACCTATGGAATTCGACGTCGTTATTTTAAATCTTCAGCATACAAAAGTAAATTATGCTAACATTTCATTGAGAAGGCTCGTTAGAAAATTTAAAGTAAGAGCAGTTTTATTAGATAATGAGAGCGCTTGTTAGAACATTTTATACGCTACCCAATATTAATTTTCATAATTATTTTTATTCATTCTTAAAGTTATATCAACATATGTATATATATATATATATATATATATATATATATATATATATATATATATTTGATTTTTATTAATGATATAATTTTCTTTTCTTCCTGTATTTTATTTTAGTACGTTAACGTTAATTTGGTACAAGGATCGAATCCACAGCATTATTTCATTGAATATGTTTATATTGTTACTTTGGTTATCTCTATTAGGTACCTTGAGTCCTTAGTATATTAATCAAACAATTCTACACGTTCAATTCTCCCCACTCTCGTCTCTCTCTCTCTCTCTCTCTCTCTCTCTCTCTCTCTCTCTCTCTCTCTCTCTCTCTCTCTCTCTCTCTCTCTCTCTCTCTCTCTCTCTCTCCTCTCTCTCTCTCTCCTCTCTCTCTCTCTGTCTTTCTCCATTAAATAACTTTTGCATCTATACCGCCGCCTAGGCAATTCCGTTGTCAGGAAGGGGAGAGAGCTTATTCCTATAATCCCGCGCGTTTGCGCCTCTCGTTTTGCCGCTTTGTCAATCAACGCCAGAGGCGAATCAGCAAATTTATCGGAATTATGGATATTTAAATCGAGTATAAATGGGTCATTGCCCTGCTGATTTCTTTTCTTTTCTTTTTCTTTTTTTGATTCTTAAATGAACGATACTTACAAAAATAATTGATCTATTTCCTTTATTTTAAAGTAATTGTATTTATACGAAATTAAATTTCCGTATGTTCATAATATATGCAATGCATTAAATAATTCAGATATCAGAGTATATATGTATATATCGTATAAACGTTAAAATACAAATCAAATATTGAAGAAAGATTAATGGAATTAGCCGGTAAATATTTTATGAAAATATCATAAAATATTATCGGGAATTTTGGACTTTGCCAATTAATCAAAGAGAGCAGATACCTTCCCAAGTCTGATTTATTAGATGTTTCTATGATTATTTGCATTTGCTATACTCAACTGTTTGTATATTTACTTCGTTTCAATTAAACTTTGACAACATTTGTTATGCATGTTTTGTACTACATTCGGACGTTCCTGGAAATTATTTTAATCAATATTAACGGAGATAAGAGTTGCTCACCTACCAAGATCGTAAACGATCTTTTTAATTCTCGGGGAATGTGGAGGTCGCAATTTTTATCGGGCGGCCAAGTAAAAACTTTCCTACGTTTCATCGCGATAAGTTTTAACGAACGTATATGAAATCATCAGTAGAGCTTTTCAATCATCAATTGACCATTTGATGACTTTTTTCGTTTAATATTACAATTTAAGGAGTTTTCAAAATGATATATAATTTATCATTCATATTCTTCAAACGTCTATATATTGGAAGTATCGTTAAAAGAAGCACAGAGCCAATTTTTTAAAGAAACGCTTGATAAAATAAAAAAAAAAATCTGTCGCTTTCTTATTCTCTTTGAAATATATCCAATTTAAAACGCCAATGAATTTAAACTGCGATAAATTTCGTTTAAGCAATTAAACAATGTAACGCTAACGATTTACGAACTATGAACAGATTTCATTTTAATGTCTGAGCATGCCTCGATAAATCAGCGGCCTGAAATAAAAACAACATCGATCAAACGCTTACTGTCGTTGTCCATGAAACTTTAACATAGCCCCTCCCCTCCCTAAAAATACACGAATACCTCGCTACCGAATTGGTCGTCAAATTAATTAAATTTTTCGAAAATAAAATTTACGCCCGAATTTTCGAGCCCCTATTTTCACCCAAATAAAACGCGCACAATGCATAAGAATTTTTGATTTAAGGCGCAGCGCACTGCTGGACATTCCGCACAATGCGCGGCCGAAAACGTCGAAATACGTAATATACCCCCCGTTCGCCAGATGTACGTCATGTTACCGCATCGGGTTTTATTGCACAGTCATTTCCCCGTTCAATTAGCCGGAACAATGGCAACGAAGTGCTTTAAAAAATACAGTGCCGGCCGTGCGGCAACGAAAAAGAACGAGATAAACAGAGAGAGAGAGAGAGAGAGAGAGAGAGAGAGAGAGGGTGGAGACGTGCTGGAATTAAAGCTCTTTTCCAGATCAGAGAGTGAAATGAAAAGTATAGTGTTGGTGGGAGAGATATTGGGAGAACGGGTGGAAGTGGAGGAAGAACGCCAAAATAGCAGAAGCATGCTCGAAAAATATATATTATTGCGGATAATTCGGACCCGCGTGTCCGTAAAGTCTGCTGGGAAATAGGCCGTGAAAAGGCACTCGTGTCCTCCCACTTCCCCCTTCCTACCGCGATGCCAGCGTCAACGTAACCCCGCCGTCGTTCCCAGCCCGGACGCTCTAATGTACCGGATTATATTTTATTTTGGAACGCAGATCGTGCAGTTGTTCCACGCATTGCTCCGTATTACCGACTGATATATATATATATATATATATATATATATATATATCATACATACTTGCCAGAGGCGCGTCTGCATTGTGACTACGTAATAGACGAAACAACACAAAAAAAAAAAAAAATTCGCACGACAAGCCGCGTGGCCCTCGAGGACGAAGCCCGACAATCCCAAGAGCCATTCGACCGGATTTATGAAATCGTTTATGCGACCCTTTTTTTCTCTCCCCCTCCCACGTCCCTCCACCACGCGGGGCTCCCGAGAGCTCGGCGCCGGCTC
The DNA here is from genome assembly GCA_018907035.1 of Sycobia sp. Sy_11. Taxonomy (NCBI): domain Eukaryota; kingdom Metazoa; phylum Arthropoda; class Insecta; order Hymenoptera; family Epichrysomallidae; genus Sycobia; species Sycobia sp. Sy_11. The sequence continues at coordinate 1,120,958 of JACCIC010000021.1, forward strand.
TGTACGCGCGCTCGCGCGGATTAAAATAAATATTCGATTTTGAGTTGGCGGGAGGGGCGGCGAGGGAAAAACGAAAATAATGATTCGCGCAGGAGCGGAAATTATATACGGGTGACGGGGCAAGGGGGGAGCGAGCGGGTCGTTGGATCGGTTGTAAAATATAATTTCTGTGCCCGCTCTCGCGTGGGCGGCGTTGGCGCGGCGGGGTAGGGAGAACGGGGAGCGGCGAACTTTTCCGGAAATTCCGCGGATTAAAATCGTGATTCGATTTTGAGAGCCGGGACCCGTATGTACGTGAGTATATGTATATATATATATATATATATATATATATATATATATATATATATATACATCCCGCAACCCCGACCCGGCATTATATCCTTTGATTCTCATTCGCAATATTTTCCCCGCCACATGCGGATACAGTCATTTGACGCTGGGTATTGAATTTCTGTTTACGGTTATTATTCTTGTTTGCTTTGTTTCGCATATTATTACATTTATTAGTCATTTCGTGGGGTTTGGGGGAGGGGGGCGTTCGAGGCGTGCCGATCACCGCGTTTTAGCGCGTAGATCCGCATTATAATTGCTTGGCTTTTCATTAATTTTGTATAATATTGCGGGAAATTTTCATGGCTTTCTCCCCCCCCCCTCTACCAACCACCGCAAAGCGTTGGTACGCGATTGTGGTACGATCGCCACAGCTCGGCCAATAATAGTAAAAGAAACGTCCGATACGCGTCCAATTCGTGCGCTGAAAAATTAAATTGTATGCCATGGTAATTATCGGAATTCGCAAAAGAGGGAAGGGACAAAAATTAATAAATATACCTAAGGTGTTCCGCGGCGATTATAGAAACGTGACGGGGCAAGAGTTCTCGTACAGTTTGGGGATGAGGGGACTGTGATAAGTGTAAATTTATTTTAAACTTACAATTGTATAAATAAATCGTCACAGGAATTATACTAAAACTATGGGCTTAGGAAAACTACATTACCCATATATATATATATATATATATATATATATATATATATATATATATATATATATGCACAAGACGCACTCGAGCTCGCTGGTCGGGGACATGACGACTGATGAGTAAAAAAATTGTCGTTCTCTATTGATCGATATGGATATGGAGTAAATCCATATTTATGATAATAAAGAAGATAAACAATTGACCCGCATAGTCCAAAAATATCTCTGGTTGAAATAATCTCTGTCATATCATTTAAAGTTAAACCATATTTATGATTGGTTTAACTTTCACTAATCTATCTGAAACTTTCTCTAGATACAAATAAATCAGTGTACGATTTAGGCACATTCATCGAGCTCCGGCTGCATAAAAAAAAATACCGGTACGAAACATTAGATAATGTTTAATTGCAATGAGCACTAGACCTTTTGTTCGAGCCTTAACATGAAGCACTCACTGAAATATTTGCTCACTTCCCTATAAAAAAATAATAAAATACTATTTTGTGAAAAACGTGAGAACACACACACACACACACACACATACCTTCACGTAATTTCGTTTCAGTATTCGATACACTAAATGAAGGTGCATGAATTGGCCTATAGCACGTATTTTTAGACGCAACGGTATATCCTATTGTACGGTTCCGACATTCGAGTCTTTTTAAAGACTTGTATGCAGCTCATGATAATTAAATATTAATGGTGTCTTGCTGCCGTAATGGTCAGTATGTGTTCATTGAAATATTCCGACATTTTTATGGCCGACTGACATCATCATGGCGCGTAAAAGAGATTTATATTCACCCTTGCACTTTATGCTTCACGACAAAAAAAAAAAAATTTGATTACAACATAAATACGTATAATAAAAAAAAAACTGTCGAGTGACTTTTATATTTGCATATAAAATTAAAAAAGAAAAAATGAAGTTCGCCATTATTAAGTTGAAGAAACTTATTTTTATAAACAAACACTTGCCTACCTTACAGAGCTTCACCGGCATATTTACAATTTTCACAGAATCCGAGCAATCCTTACATCTCAACGGAATAATCCGTGGCTTAAACCAAAGGAAAAAATTTCAATTATTAAATTTTCCCCGGCAACCATCGCCTTTTCCTTCCCTTTTACTTTTCTGATTAAAAAAAATTAATACAAAGCTCGGAGCGTAGGTAGGAATTCTCGACGTTTCTTTAATTCCTCGAAGATTTATATATATATAGTTGGTTAGCTCTCGCACGGATACGCGAGTCGAGAAGTAATTTAAGAATTCGGACCGCATCGCCGGCGCGAAACTTTTTCTTTGAAGTGCAGCCTATATATATATATATATATATATATATATATATATATATATATATATATCAATTGCGCGAATAAGGGGGCGAAACTTCTTGCTCGTCTGATGGGCCGCCTCCCTCTATATAGCAGCTTTCCAGCCGAAGATAAATTGAAGTATGAAAAGAGAAAATCCTGTAAACCACTCGCTTTTGCCCCCCCCCTCCGTTATCTCTTTGATTTGGTTATTAGTTTCGAATTGAATGTTTTAATTTTACCCCGTAGTCGCGCGTACCTCTCTCGTGCGAAACTCAAAAGACGCGCGAGTAGTCTGATAGAGAGAGAGAGAGAGAGAGAGAGAGAGAGAGAGAGAGAGGTAAGCAGTGGCAAAAAGAGCCGCGACGCGGAGCACGGGGGCGCGAGACCGTAAACAAAAATGAACCACCGCGGGCGCGATCCGGCAAACGGGAGAAAATTTTCCCGAGTTCCGCCGCGGTCAAAGTTACGGCCGCTAAGCGCGCGCGACGGGGCGGCCGCCGAGCGAGCGAGCGAGCGAGACCGGGCGAAACGTCGACGGGCGCTTTCGACGACGACGACGACGGCGGCATCGGCGCCAGCGCGCCGTCGGGCCACTTCCAACTGCGCCCGCCCCTTCCTCGAGGACCCTCGAGAATCCCCAAGAGTTAATTAAGAAGCGACAAGTTATTATCTCGCGACAAATAAGGCCGAGACCGAGACCGGCAGCCTCCTCGTTTCGCCAGCGCAACTTTTCCAACGGGACTTCTCGTTCCGATTTCTGAAAGAAGAAGACCACCGCCCCCCCCCCGTCCACTAGCCCGGAGTTCTTAACCTCTAGTTCTGCGGTCCTGTGTGTGTGTATACGTATATATATATATATATATATATATATATATATATATATATATATATATATATATATATTTGCGAGCAGACGCGTCTTCGTTAAAAATTCTCCGGTGCGTGACGTGCAACTTTTCTTTCGCCTCTTCTTCTCGCGCGTTATTAAAATTAGACACGGGGCTGTCGCGCTCCCTTCGTTATTATATATATATATATATATATATATATATATATATATATATATATATATAATGCTTTTGTATACCTATAACGTAAGTCAGCTCGGCATTATTTAGCCGTTCAGAATATCATTATGGAGCCGTGATAACTTGAGGGTAAAAATGCGCATATTTCGGAATTTTGATGCAGATATTTTGAGAAAATAAAGGGAGCATAGGAATTATGAAACAGTGTGCATATTCCACGCAATATCTAACTGACAGCGCGCCATGGCCTGACTGATCTATACGTATAACAATACATTGCCGACGGAAGATAAGTTTGCTAAGATATAAATTGCATTTTTCGCATACCAGAAACGTCAGATTCCTCGACGACTTTTCGAATTATAACAATCGTTTGTTGATATTATTAATTAGTTAGATTATTATTAATTCGTTTGCGGTAACCATGAAACTTTTTATTGGAAAACCAAAATAAATATATAAGATTTATAAGTACTAGTCTGAAAAAGCCGTGTTCAGCTTGTCCGTAATCGTCCGATAGAAGCCATACGATACGATATCTGTCACGAGTCCGTGTTATATAACGTTTCTGAAAGATACACTCTTTATCTTTTACGTTTTTTTTCCTCGTTACAGCGGTTAGCGGTCGCGAGATTGCTGTCGTCGCCGTGAGGGAGTTTTTCCGACGAATCTCGCCGTGATCAATTTCACAATACACAGCTTCGTTGTTCAAAGCGTTCCAAGCATCAGTGCAATCTGATAACTGCGTTATTCTTTGATTAATTTATAATTCTAATAATTCTTGAATTTTATTTTCTGAAAAAACTGTCTCTTTTTCCCTATTAAGCTATATTAAAAATCGAGATCCGACTGCGCTAATCGAATTTGCAACATAACAGATACAAATATTGAAAAGAAAAATAATTAACGGATGCCGAGCACTGTATACGTATTAATTAATTTGTACATTTGCTTATTGATTGATTCACTTTTCTTTTATTTATTTTTTTTTTTGAAATCATAAAGCAGAATAAAGGGAACTATTAATCTCCCTTAAGGGCGCGCGTCTCTGTATATACGTGCAAGAAAAAGGGGTCGTTCGGCAAAGGGTACCGAGTCATGGAATGCTTTTCTCGAAACACGCGCCGACGCTAATTCGCTTCTAGCCCCAGCAGCGCCTGTGCTGCATTCGCATTACTGGAGGTCCAGGCGGTGCACCGGTGCACACACACACATTGATAATAATACAGGGAAAGGCGCACGGGTGGTTATATATATATATATATATATATATGTATGTGTATAAGCAGGCGTGTCGTCCTAGGAGAGTATGTTTGCCACGGCCGGAACGTAGGGCCTCAATTTACCCGAAGTCTAAAAACTCCCTTCACTCTCCCGAGCGAAAATAGTACCTTTTCCTGTACACGAGGGTATTAGTACCCCTCAATTTGGTATAAATGTTCATCGTTTTTGTATGGTTTTTGTTTTTGTTTTTTTTGGGGGGGGGGCAAGCACCCCTGTCATTGCGCATCGTGGAATTGGCCCGGCGCTGTTATTTTTTTTCTACGTATACATAATTCGTTATAAAAGTAGTTCGTATGGAGTTGAAACAAATAACGAATTTCATCGGAATGTTCTGGGTCGTATTTTTGAAGAAAATAATAGCTAAATTTCTGTGTTGAAGTGCCGCAGTTAGCCGACGACGATTATGAATCGACTGAATTCTTTATATATATATATATATAAGAATTCAGTCTTAGTATATATTTTATTGCTCAGAATTATTTTTATCTACGCTTATATTTTTTATTTACATTTCAATTGCCATGAGAAAATTGAAATTGACTGATCGAATTAAAGATGGTGGAGTAGAAGGTGGAGGTACAACAGTGAAGCGTATATATAAATAACAGCTATTTCAGAAAAATTCATATTAGTAGAGTGACCGTTAATTTCATTGATTCAAACAATCGTCGTATTTAATTTTCCATTATTAATAGACTGCCTCGGTCAACGACGCGCAGTGTTCAGTTCAAAAATATCACGATGGTGCTTGCGGAGCTACATATAGAAAGTTATCGCTATAAATTCGCTAATTCTACGATTGGAAGCATATTTCAATCTCAGACATTTTATTATTTTTAAAATTTTTTTCAATTATTAATTATCCAAACTCAAATTATATCTGCTAAAATTATGTCTAAAATTCAATTTTCTTTCTATTTTTGCAAATCTATGAATGGGTGACCACTCGTTCTACCGATGAGCATGTGACCTAAGGCGCACGACCTGCGATGAGCATAGAGCGAAACGTACATAATTTATTAACCTTATTAATTAAAATAATAATTTAATTTTTTCTTTTTTAGTTATAAATAAATTTACGTTTTTTAAAAATTTTTGTGATTTTTTTATACTAATTATTATTTTCATGTAAACTTTAACTTTCTCCAGAGAAATTAGTATCAATAGAATCACCATTCGTTCGTTGATTTAATAATAACTATAAAAAATAACTAAGAAAACTCAATGTAAACTGCAAAATTGACAATAATGATATAATATACAAAAAGAAATATAAATTATAGTATTAAATGATACTCAAACAATGAAAATATTATGAAAATTCTATAAATGCGTTTTCAATGTAATAAATATTTAGTATACGTTGAGCACTTGGCGAAATTTATTTAAATAAAGGGTAATTTGAATAAACAAACAAACACACGGATCGTTTCACAAATCACGTATCTGTTCAAACATTATTAATTATTTATTCAAATATTTCATAATTTTTGTAAAAAATATGAAATGAAAATTAAATTAAATTGAATATGTAAATTTCGACTAATTCAAAGTGTAAAAAAAAAGTGTAAAAAAAATGTAAAAAAAAATGTCGGGCCGCGGGTCAGACCCCTAGCCAGGTGCAGAACAACACTCGATCCATCAGCTCCACGGACGGCGTAGACCATAATTTCCATTAGCGTATACTTCTCCGTTCCTTCTAGTTCCCAACGAAGGGCGTAAATGTAAAATTCCGCGTCCCCGTTGGCGGATAAAGAGTCGTAAACTCTTTTCCTGCGAGCAGGGAGGTAAAGTATATGGCATTTTGCACTACCCCCCATGCCCTCTCCCCCATCCACGCCAGAAAATCGCATTTTCTTTCTTTTTTGCCGAGGGAAGAAGAGAAGGAGGGAGAGAGAGAGAGAGAGAATCAGCAGTTCGCGCCGCGCCTCGCGCGACTCTTTCGCCCCCCCCTGCCCCCTCACCGCTTTCGGCGAAGCTCTCCTCTCCCCCGTTCACGGAACCGTCGAGCCCGCGGGAGCCTAGGGCGGGGGCGGGCTTGGTGTGCAACCACGGCTGCATTGTTTTCCCCTATAATAGCTTACCGCGCGACAACCTCCGAGTTTGCAGAGCGCAGCCGGGTCGGGTCGTAAGCCTTTTTTCAAATCCCCGGCACGAGCGAGCGCCGGCGAAGTAAGCTGGTTTTTATTAGATAAGCCCGCCCGGCAAAGTCTAACGATTCGCGCGCGGATCTCGAGAGGTTCCCGCTGCGTAGGGGGTGGGAATTGATTTTTCGTTCGTTTAGCTTCATTTTTTTTTTCTGCTGCATATCCTTAATGTGTCTTAAATTTTAAGGGGACCTGCTTATAATCCATTGAAATTTTGTACTTTTGTGTCTCTTAATTCAGGGAAAATAATATCGAATAATTAATTAATCAATTATAGAGACGGTTATAATTAAATTATCTTACCGCACATTGTTGTAATCGTGGTTCATATTGAAGAATTTTGTCTCATTGCTGAATTCAAAGAATATTTCCTATAATTATTTTATATATAGATGAACTATCGATATATTTAGTTATTTTACACAAAACTTTCAACATTATATTATGTTTTATCATTAGCCTAATTATTCCATAGAAAAATCGCTTTCTATTTGCGTTTTTGAAATTGGAACGTTAAGAATAAAGCTTAATTAATTAATAATATAACGATAGTACTACCAAAAAAAATTTGAATCGACTACATTTCATTTTATCGCTCATCATATTTTGATTGAATTACCACATTTGATAACTCATAACAAAGTAAATAAATAATATTTTTACAATTTTTTATGAAACATTATTCTATTTATTTATTAATTTATCGATTTAAAAATATTATATTTCATTGAAGTTATTAAGAATTCATATGAATATATATATATATATATATATATATATATATATATATATATATATATATATATATATATGAAACAATCAATTATTTTTTCAAACCTCTAGAAATACTTCTTATTGAATTATCAGATTTTTTCGTTCTATTCTCGTGTGGAATTATTGATAAATCGATCTGTTCTCTTTTACGCTTTTAAACCTCACTATTTTATTCTACTATTTCTGGACTTCGACATTTTATAACGTCTATCGTATTAATCTTCGTACGTATAACGCTTTACGCGACCATCATTTTTTATATTACCAATTCGTTTAATTTAAGCAAAGGTGAATAAATGAATTATTTAGGTCTTGTCCTAAATGTTCATGTGTTATTTTATGAAAAAATTGTAATTAAACGTATTAAAGATTACTTCAATCTTATTATCAAACATAAGTCACGATATCATGTTAAATAAATTTGATCCAAATCATTTCTTCAAATTATAATTTACATATATTTATAACACTGTCATTGAAATGTATTTTTAACATTATTATACACATCATAATGTTACCTAAAACATTCATATTATAATCAAATTAATAATTTTATTTTCTTCACAGACTATTCAAGATCTCACACCGCATGGTTCAAATCGATTGAATTGGTAGCATTCCAGATTCGAATTACTTCTATTTGTTGGGATCGCTGTGACTAACACTTTCTAAATTTGGTAAAATCGCAAATGAGTGAGTATGCATTTTTATCCGCAGAACATTATTAAGTTGGTTCGTGCGCGACTCCCAAATCAAAAGAATGTCATAGGCAAAAATACGTATTTTGCTAAACATATACTATAATGATGTATAAAAAGTAATGAGAAAGGTTCTTAATAAGAATTAAGAACCTGTTTAAAGCATTTGCAGTTTAGTTTGATTTTTTTTTTAAATCTTACGAATTTGATTTTCATTTTTCACAATTAACAGAATTAACCTTAAATCGTGAAAGTTCTTCCACTCCGAACAGGGATGATGAAATAATTTTTAAAAATTATTTAGAAAATTGTGTTTAGCAAGAATTTGACAGGCAACCTCACTTGATTCTTTTATTCTTTTGGAACTCATTTGAAATTATTTTCATATAATTTTCCAATAACTTCAGTTGCGCTCCAACCAGCTTAATTTGTAGATAATACGATAAATTTTATTATTTAAAGAGTAACGCTTAAATAATATTAGAACGATCTTAAAAGTAACGTAGCTTTATAACGAATTTATGCTATTACAGGCCTGAGTAATAATGATTCCGACGTTTCGATGCTCATTCATTTTTTAATTCTAACTTAGCACGTTTTCTGATAACGCCAAGAACTCGGTCGTCGAAGTTCGCCTCTACGTCGGCTTTTCGGAGCATGGCCGTCCTTTCTTTTGCCAGATCCTGGAATATGTTGAATATCGAGCGCGGGACGTCCGCTCGCTTCTCTGCATCTAATTTCAAACTTTTATAATTCTCGCGGATCGGAAGCCAGGCTTCGCCAGTGATTGAGAAACCGGCGCTTTTTATATTGTCCCACTGGATAGGAGTCATCGTCGAATCTCCGGATTTCAACCGATACTTGTCTATGTCAGCAATAGAAGAGCATTGGGTCGATTGTTTACTCATAATTATACTTTTTTGAACATTTAACTATTTGCATAAAATAAAAGTAATTTTTAAAAAAAATAATTTTTTTCTTAATTGTTACGTGATAAGTAAAAATATTTATTTTCATTTATTTACTTATTGCGTATTATACTGACTATAGAGTCGTTTTATTACAAGCTTAATCTGATGCTACCGAATAATCGGAAAACTACTGTTTCGTAAAGTGACACCAAAATATTCCAATGACGGGAATCGAATTTGGGCCATGAAACAGCCTGGAGTCGGCGAGCAAAGTCCATTTAACGATAGTAAACAATCTGGTTCCTTTACCATCTCTATATCTATTAATAATTATATCTAAAATCTAAATATATTACTGAACGGAAAATTACCATTCGTATACTGGGAAATAAACATTAAATCGATTAGCTTTACCTATTCGATTAACTTCAAAAAATAGTTTATGCAACTATTGTATTAGTAACGGTAATAAGTGAACATAGATTTAAAAGTATATCTATAAATAGTAACGATGATCTTCAGAATTTTATTAATGCAACAGTTGTTTTTAATCCATGAGATTAAAAATAACAACTATATGTTAGAAAAAGTTCGATTAGTTCACTGCAACCATTATTGTTATCAAAATTATTAAAAAGAGTTGTTTAAAACTACATCCTCCTTGTCATACATAAACAGATTTATTGCAGTCCTTTTAGAATCTATACATACTCTATGGTGTCAAAAAAAAAAGTTATCGAGAGATTAAAAGGCTTACACACCTTGTACTGTTGAAAAATCTAAGTTTCCCGTAGACTTTCCAATTAATTCGAAAGATTCGAATTAATTTCAATATAAGCTTCAACTACTTCCAAAGTTTTTGTATTCAAACGTTAAAATAACTGAATACTATATAAGATTATAAGCATATATCCATATAAGATTATAATTTAATTTTTTATTTATATTTCATAAATGTGTATACGTAACTCATACTTTCGGAATACGTTTTTTAAATGTGTAATTACCTCGAACGCGCCAAATTTAATTTTTCAAGGTATCGGCTACGTTGCATTATAAAATATAAATCTGCGCATAAGATGTTCGTAGTCATCATTCAAATTCGAACATTATTCAATGAGTTTTAAGATTTGCATGTTCATACTGTCCACACTATTCCAGCCTAAGTTTCGAACAGATTCCAGCTTTAAGTTCGATTCTGCGCAAGTTCAAAACTTCGACAAGGATTCTCAGCCTTGATAAAGTCAAAGTTTTAGTTTTGAAGCTTTAATTTTAAAAATACAGAGATTAATCACAGGAAACAAGATTTCTTTTTTATACCGATACTTTTCTTATGAGTTAAAAAAGTATAAAATACATAAAAATATATTACATGAAATAAGAGCGTTCAATTGAATAGTTCGATTATTTTCTTTAGAAATTGAAGCATTCATATAATGATACATATGCCCAGGGGCACCCTTGCTTGATTACGGCATCAAATACGAAAGTCTCTTTAAATGATAACAAATTGCTTTGATATATCTCGTTCGTAAAACGAAAGATCGTATTTTCTGATACGAAAATTTACGCGATATCAGTTATTATTGAAACAAAGAGGAAATTGGTTTTTTTTCCTCTCTTGGTTTAATTTAAGTTTAGTATCAGTTTCGCATGTGCATGTAGTAAATAATAATTACAATACAATAATTCACTATTCGAATGACTAAATCAACATGAAATTCGAAACATTAACTATCGATTTTTTAAATCAAACTTTTTTTTAAAGAATTGTAAATAACGTAAATTAATATAAATTTATTACGAATATATTATGTAAAATTGAAATATTTTAATAATTGTTCTTAAGTTATTATGCTTATTTTGTACAGAAAAATAAATATTTTGATGAAGATATACTGTGCAAGAAAATTAGATAATAATACATATATTAAAAACGAAACACGTATTATTTATTTACATACGATACTATATAATGATAATTCATGAAACACTCAAGGACCAAATACTTGCAATGCTTAATCAATTTAACAGTGCATTATGCATTTTTTTATTTCCGTGTTAATTTTTTTAATATATCATATGAAACTTCATCTCATATCAGAAATTTGTATATAAAATATGATATATAGGTACATATAAATCTTATGAAATTCTTACAACGTTTTTACAAATTTTTAATTTCTTTTTTATTCAATATATTTATCAACGTTAATGTACATCAGTTAATTATAATCCTTTCTTTTACCATATTACGTATTATAGTTAATTATTTTAATAAATGTGTTTTATCATATTCTATAATATATTGAAATAAAATATATTTCATACAAAAATGTGAAAATTGAAAATAAATTAGACTTATAAAAAATACCTTACTTCAAATGCATTAAAGTATTATATTACACTTCGGTTCAATTTATTTTATTATTATTTTATTGAAACTTAATTTCTTAATAATATTCTGTCTTTCTAGTCACAATATCAAACAAACAGCTACATACACACACACACAGCTGGATATATTTTTTAAGTAATGTGAATTTTACAAATGAATTATATTATTAGCATTATCTAATATGGTCACTGTAGAGTAGAGAATTCTAAGAACACAAAACGATTAAATTTCTTATACTATTAACCATATTGAATACATTATGAAATACAATTTTTTGCGAAGTAAAAATTATATTGATATGTCTGAACATATGTTCTATAAAAAATGAATAAATTAATGATCTCATTATTAAAAATATTTATTTGTTATACAGTACATATTCATAATAATTACATTTATACATTTATTTACAGAGTTACATTTGTACATTTTTCAAGCAAACTTACAAATAAATTACACTAAAACAACAGATGCTGCTCCAGGTAGAGTCAGATCAGTTGTAGTAATTTCTTCCTCTGGTACAAACCCAGACGCTACACTAGCTGTATAGATTTTAAGTCTTTCAGCAACATTCAACGACGCTTTCGCATTGATTTTAATTGCACTATTATCAAAGTTTATCAATAGCACAACAGGTCCATGTCCAGGTAATCTTCGTGTAACAGCTAGCACTTTATCACTCGGAAGAGAGATTTGTACGTCGCCATTCAAGAGGCACGGCGTTTTCTTTAATTTAGTTAAAGCCTGAAATACCTTATAGTGTGATACACGTGAATGTTTTTGCGCAGCCAAATTTAGTGTCATATAATTCTCATGAACTGGTAACCAAGTTTTGGTATTGGTTGAGAATCCAGCACTTGTAGAATTGTCCCATTGGAATGGTGTCCGTTCGGGATCTCGAGATTTTAATTGATATCTTTCAGGACCAGCGTTAATTCCAGCAGGATCTACTGTCTCCTCAAAAGTAAAATATCTATCGACCATTCCAATTTCATCTCCATTGTAGACTACGGCTATTCCCGGTAAAATTGTAGCCAACATTGTTATTTGATCGGCGCGATTATTGTTGAAACCATATCTGGACGCCACTCGAGATTTATCATGATTACCTACAACCCAGTTCGCTACTTTATTTTTAGGAATTGAACTAAGCCAGTTACTAATATGTCCTTTAAAGTCTGCAGCTACTGAATAATTATGCGTGCTCGCTATAAACATGAAATTAAATGGATTTACACCAATGTTGTAAAATTTCATTGAGTTCTCCAAACTTGTGTATGCTTCCATAAGAAGAAGTTTTCCATCTGTATGGTAGGTTTTAATATGGTCATCGACAACTAATTGCCAAGACTTCACGACGTCATAAGTTTCATCCAAATCTCTGGTAAAAATGTGAATTAAATAGTCATGATCATCAGGTGGCACATCCTTTCCTGATTTAGGCTCATCCTGAAACTGGGGATCTTCGAATAAATGGTTAATTGCATCAACTCGAAAACCATCAACTCCACGCTTCATCCAAAATGATAAGACATTCTTCATTTCTTGTGCCAAATCAGCATTACGATAATTTAGGTCTGGTTGTTCAGCAAGAAAAGCATGGTAATAGTACTGCTGTCGTTTTTCATTATACTTCCAAGCAGATCCACCAAATGAAGAAAGCCAGTTATTAGGAGGTCCACCATTTTTTCCATCTCTCCAGATATAATATTCATCATATGGTTTAATACGATTTACACTTTTCTGAAACCATTCATGTTCGTCAGAACTATGATTAGGCACAAAATCAAGTAATACTTTAAGTTTAAGTGATTTTGCCTTCGCAATAAGATTGTCGAAGTCTTCAAGGGTTCCATAATCTGAATGGATGTCAGTAAAATTTGAAATATCATAACCAAAGTCTTTTTGTGGACTAGAAAAGATCGGTGATAACCACAGAGCGTCAACACCAGCCTCTTGCAAATACTCCAATTTGCTTGTAATTCCGTTCAAGTCGCCAACTCCATCACCATCGCTGTCTTGGAAGCTTCGAGGATATATCTGATAAATTACGCTGGTTTTCCACCAGTCAAGATCTTGTTTTATTTCATTAAACTCAATACGATAAGCAACTGTGGCTAGGACGAAAAGTCCTAGGTTAAAAAGAGACAATGTCCACATAATGATAGTGAGCATCTACTAAACTCCAACTGGCGCACTTGTTCCCGAATTTATACGTATTGATTAAGACATTATTATCATAATACGAATTTTATCTGCAGTCGCTGTCGCGCAACAATTGATAATTGATCTTTAAGTGCTGTGTTGGTATGCCATATTGAAGATAGATTAATATCATTAAAATATCTGGTGGCTTCCTCGAATGTAAGTTATTTTGATAAAAAGTATATTTTGTTAGATAATCATATATAGTATCAACAAATTACATTGCAAATATTTTTCTGATTTAGAAGGTAAATCCTATTTGTAATATATATATATATATATATATATATATATATATATATATATATATATATATATATATATATATATATATATATATATATATATATATATATATATATATATATATATATATTAATATATATTTATATATATTTTGTCTTCATTTATTAACTTCAGCAAGACCTGCTGTTTCTTCAAAAGTGCGACTAGCGGTCATTTCATTTGGATCTTTGCTTCAAATTTTAGGTAGTCTAAGTAAAAATGTATTCGACCGGCATAATTTTAAAAAACCATATTTAAATATCACTCGCTGACTATTATATTTCAACTAATATAAAAATATTTAAATTGACATCAATTTCATACAATTTTATCGGACATAATATTACCTAGGTTATATAATTATATGAAGAGATTTCTTATCCGTACGATGAATTTTTATATAGTCATTCATAACGATTTACTCTAAACCTTATTATACACAAATAACTGTATAAACTTTCGGAATCAATGAAAAGAAATGATAATAAGATAAGTCGAACAATTTCTATAACCTGATCTATTTTACTGATATTATAAACGAGAAAATTGTATAATCTATAAATTCTTAGTTTCGTCGATGGAGAAACTATGTTTGTAACTTAATAAATAAAATATTATTTGAAAATAATGTTGTAATAAACAAAGAAAATGTTATAAAAATCTATATATTAGTCTATTAATTATTGTATTTTTATTGATCGCTTCATTCAATATGTCAATGGGGAGTGGAAATAATACGGTCAATAGTTTCCAATTAAGTATCCGCAAATTTGCAGTACCTCAAATTTATAATTCCAACTTGGATTAAACTTAAATAAAAGAGCTATGTAGCACAGCTCCAGTATAGAATTTTCAGATAAAATGTGTTAATAGAATTTACATTTATTGTACATTGTATATTATGATTATATATTATGACGCTTGCATTTTCAATATATTTCCGACTTCCACAAATAGCAAAGCTACTGTTTTTCTCCATTAACGATTATTTCCTAACTACTTACCTTCGATAATTTTAAACAATCTGAAGTGAAATAAATATAAGCAATGCAATGGTGCAATGCAGAATAGGAATGTCGTGCATTATAAAATGGATAAATGAAATCTAGAAAGTTTTACTCTTCAAATGTTTATTAATTAAGGATAAAGTGACTGTCTGCATAGAATTGTGCATTTCAAATAATTCTTTATATACTATTTAATTTTATATACTATTTAATACCAGAGATGCCGCTCCCGGAATAGTGAGAGCAGTTGTATCAATATCTTTACCCGACTGTAATCCAGACCCTACACTTGCAATGTAGATTTTCAACTTGTGAGGAATATTGAGCCATTTTCTAGCATCAACAGTAACTGCTTCATAATCAAAATTTATAAGAAGTACAAGAATTTCCGAATCGTTTAACCTTCGAATAACTGCAAGAACCTTATCTGTGGCAAGTAAGATTTCAACCGATCCTTCAAGAAGTATTTGCCTTTTTTTTAATCTAGTTAATGCTTTAAACACGTTGTAATGAGATACATTCGTTAACTTTTGAGCAGCTAAATTGAGAGTTTTGTAATTGTCATTAACCGGTAACCAAGTTTTAGTATTGCTTGAGAATCCAGCACTTGTAGAATTGTCCCATTGGAATGGTGTCCGTTCGGGATCTCGAGATTTTAATTGATATCTTTCAGGACCTGCGTTAATTCCAGCAGTATCTACTGTCTCCTCAAAAGTAAAATATCTATCCACCATTCCAATTTCATCACCATTATAAATGACTGTAATTCCGGGCAGAACAACGGCAAGCATTGAGATTTGATCAGCCCGATTTCCATCAAAACCAAATCTGGATGCCACTCGAGAATTGTCATGATTGCCTACAACCCAGTTTGTCACTTCATTTTCAGGAATTGAGTTACTCCAGTTATCTATAACATCTAGAAATTGCATAGCGGTAGAATCATTTTTTAAATCAGTGATAAACATAAAATTGAACGGAACAGAGTCAACTTCATAGAATTTTATTGCATTCGATATATTTGTATAGGCCTCTACAAGAAGAAATTTTTTATCTGTTATATAATTGCTCGTATAAGAATCTAATCGATTACGCCAGGACTGCACAATTCCGTACATCTCATTTAAATCTTTTGTAAAATTATGCGTAAGATAATCATAGTCATCCGATGGTACATCCCTTCCTGATCTTGGTTCATCTTTCAAATTGGGATCTTCAAATAAAAAATTAACAGCATCCAATCGAAAACCATCAACTCCCCTTTTCATCCAAAATGAAAGAACGTTTGTCATTTCTTTAACTAAATCCGGATTACGATAGTTCAAATCCGGTTGCCCAGCGTCAAAAGCGTGGTAATAGTATTGTTTTCGTTTCTTATTATATTTCCAAGCAGATCCACCAAAACTAGAAAGCCAATTGTTAGGTGGTCCACCATTCTTTCCATCTCTCCAAATGTAATAGTCGTCAAACGGCTTAACGCGATCTACACTTTTTTTAAACCATTCATGCTCGTCGGAACTGTGGTTGGGTACAAAATCAAGTAATACCTTTAAGTTTAAAGATTTGGCCCGACTTGTAAGCTTGTCGAAATCCTCGAGAGTTCCTAATTCTTTTGCTACGTTTGTAAAATTGGAAACATCGTATCCAAAATCTTTTTGTGGACTGGAGTATATTGGCGAGAGCCAGAAAGCATCGGCACCAATATCTTTAATATGTTCCAATTTACTGGTTATTCCATTTAAGTCGCCAATTCCATCTCCATCACTATCTTTGAAACTTCGTGGATATATTTGATAAATTACACTCGTCTTCCACCAGTTGAGATCTTCCTTTCCCTTATCGATCTGAATTCGACAACGTATAGGATCAGGGTTCAAAAGTCCTAAATATAAAATAAATATTGCCCACATCATTGTACTTGATTATAAAATGTACTAAGTTCCTAGTCTCGTAGTGATGGATAATTTTATATCAAGCTGTTTCTATATAGTTATACAAGAAATTAATTTTATCAATGTAACACACAATATAGTCTGATTGATTAATAGCTCTACATAAACTAGTTCATTATGCACCATTGACGCAAAATGGAATTGTTGTTACTGGTGCATAATACATTTTACGTCATTCGGAGCGATCATTCACTAGGACTATGAACAGTATCAAAGACGTACGAGCGTGAATGATACATTGACTCCGCGGTTGAATATACTATTTTGTTGTTAAAAGACCGATGGTTTTGCATTTACTAGATGATACGAGTAATAGATGGCTATGCGCGTTCCATCTTTTATTCAATATCATTCAATAATCTTTCACCACAATAAAGTAAATAAGTTCGATTGCTTTGAATGCATTTAATGACGTATTCATAATATTGTGTTACATAGTAACTATATAATATTAGCAAAATAAAACAATTTTATTATAAAAATTTATTTAAAATAAAATTTTTTAAGATTATTCAAATTGTATACATATATATTTATGTATTTATGTATTAGTGTTTAAATCCTTAAAATCATTATGTAGGGCATTCTGCTCTGATCTTTTATACCATTAAACTTTAAAGATACTAATTTGCATCTTCGATAAGCCTCAATAACTGTAACTGTAACAGGAAAAACAAACACTTAGAAAAGCAAAGTTATACGTGGCTGAGGTGACTTTGAATGGGATTCAAAGAAATAACTGAAAAACCTGAAACTATAATATTAGTTGATATAAATATGCAATAATAAGATTAATTAAAATAAAAAGATTCAAACATGTTTTAATATAAAAAATCATTAACAAGATCGATTGACATGTAAATTCAACAAATAACAATAATTTAACATGAAAATACAATAATTAAACTATTTAATTTATTAAATGATTAATAAATAAGCACAGTAAATAAATAAATAAAGCTTAAAAATATAAATAAATTAAAAATAACAAAAATAATCATTGAAAACAAAAATGAATATAAAATAGATATAATACGTAGTTTCACAGTTCAGATAAGTTTAGATTATTGTGACATTGCAATAATTGAAAAAATAAAAATTCTTCTGAAAGGACAGACGGAACGGGTCGCTAATCTACTTTATAGGTGGTTCAGATCTTCGTATAACGGAGTGCCAATTAATTAATTATAAAGAATATTGTTTACTTTTATTTAAATTTTTATGAATAACTAATTTGTAAAATATATTAAATTTTATGTAATCTATAATGAGACATATAGCAGAACATAAATTATGTGTTGATTCTGGACCATGAAAAACTTTAAACTGAAACGTCATATATTTTGTACGATTCTGTCAGTAACAAAAAAATAAATAAATAGCTAAGCTCGTAAGTTTTTAAAATCATTTTTTACTAACTCAATTCATAAAAACTACTTTTCCTGTAATGATTATAAACCTTTCATCTCAATGATAATATAATATTATTTTATATTATATTTATTTAATAACCTGTAATTGTATGAAATAATAAATTTTCATAAATGTTCCGCCTCTATTTTATTAAATGATGTTATTAAATATTTATATAATAATGTAATATTTTCTCCTAATATATAGCTTTTATAGATCATATATTACATAATGCTAAAAATATAATAATCGATCTTACATTTAGTTGCATCAAATGCGTTAATTAATTTAAAATAATAGATGTCGCTCCAGGAAGGGTCAACTTAGATGTATCAACAATTTCTCCCGACGTCAATCCAGACTTTACACTAGCAATATGAATTTTAAGATTTCTAGGAATATTCAGCCAAGCTTTAGCATTGATTGTAACATCTTCGTTATCAAAATTTATTAACAATACAATAACTTGCTGTCTACTTAATCTGCGTAAAACAGCTAGAACTTTTTCAGATGCAAGTAAGATTTGCAGCTTGCCCTTAGAGGAAGTTTTTTTAAGCTTTGTCAGAGCTTTGAATACTTTGTAGTGTGACGTTGGCGCTATCTTTTGCGCTGCCAAGTTCAGAATTTTATAATTTTCGTGAACTGGTAACCAAGTATTATTATTAGTCGAAAATCCAGCGCTCGTGGAATTATCCCATTGGAATGGTGTGCGTTCGGGATCTCGAGATTTTAACTGATATCTTTGTGGACCAGCATAAACTCCCGCAGGATCTACCGTTTCTTCGAAAGTAAAAGGTCTATCAACCATCCCAATTTCGTCTCCATTATACACGACTGTCATTCCCGGCAATAGGCAAGCCAGCATTGTAATCTGATCGGCGCGGTTATTATTAAAACCATATCTGGATGCCACTCGATGGTTATCATGATTTCCCACAACCCAGTTGGTCACTTGATTTTTCGGTATAGAATTTATCCAAACATCGATTGACTTTTTAAAATCAGTCGCTATAGAATTATTATTTAAGCTTGCAATAAACACGAAGTTAAATGGAAGAGAACCTACTTCATAAAATTTCATCGAGTTCGATATGTTTGTATAAGCTTCCAAAATTAAAAATTTTCCATCTGTGTTATAAATTTTCACATATTTATCTAAAAGTGTTTGCCAAGACCGCACTACTCCGTAAGTGTCGTTTAAGTCTTTTGTATAAATATGGTTGAGATAATCATAATCACTCAATGGTACACTAAGTCCCGACTTCGGTTCATCTGTTAGATGAGGATCCTCGAACAAGTGATTAATTGCATCTACGCGAAAACCATCAACTCCACGCTTCATCCAAAATGATAAGACAGTCTTCATTTCTTGCGCTAGTTTTGCATCACGGTAATTTAAATCCGGTTGTCCAGCATCAAAAGCATGGTAATAGTACTGCTCGCGCTTTTCATTATATTCCCAAGCAGATCCACCGAAAGCAGAAAGCCAATTATTAGGAGGTCCGCCATCCTTTCCATTTCTCCAGATGTAATATTCATCATACGGTTTAATACGATCGATACTTTTCTTAAACCAATCGTGCTCGTCAGAACTGTGATTCGGCACGAAATCAAGTAAAACCTTTAAGTCTAATGATTTTGCCTTAGCGATAAGGTTGTCAAAATCTTTCAGACTCCCATAGTCCGGCGATATGTCGGTAAAATTTGAAATGTCGTAGCCAAAATCTTTTTGAGGGCTGGCGTATATAGGCGACAACCATAAAGCCTCAGCTCCAATATCCTTAATATGCTCCAGTTTACTCGTAATCCCATTTAAATCACCAATACCATCTCCATCACTATCCTTGAAGCTTCGTGGATAGATTTGATAAATTACACTGGTTTTCCACCAATCCAAATCTTGCTTCACCACTGTACTCTCAACTGCATAAACTTTTAAAATCAAAAACAAAAGTCCTAACTTAACTACAACCACTGATGTCTTCATAGTTGCTAAGGCTTGTGCAATATTTTGTACTAAGATTTATGCACTGATTCAGCAATATAAGTCCCGACTTTATAGCACAACTACTATCTGATTTTTTCTAGAAATAAGTTATCTATCCAGTAATTGCTATAGCAATACTGATTAATAATTTTAAAAAGATAAAACCTTATAAAAATGCTGGAATGAGTCAACAGCTAATCTTTTTTATGATGATTTTTTCAATTTTTTTTGTTGCAAATAGGTAAAACTCCAAACCAAGTTATAATTTGTTATTATTTATGTTTTTAATTAAAATAAATTGTATTTATATCAATTTACTCCAAAAATCATGACTCAGTATATTTTTATGGCTCTCTAGGTAGTATATAATAAAGTTTGCCGGCAATATAAAAGTTTATTATTAGATCATGAGACTGTACTTTCTGATTTCGTTTAAAGGTAAACAGTTTCACGAACATCATCTAACGTATATGCGTCTAAACGCGTTATTAAATTAAAAATTATAAATTGCATATATGTTGACTGTTTGTAAGTAAATTAATAAATATTTTTATAGATCTTACAGTCTCGATACTATAATATATTATACTAAAAGAATGACAGTCAGATTGTGCTTGTTTATGATCACTCTAGAAGAATCCGAAATAGAAATTACTACTAAATACAAAAGTATAAAATAATAAAATTAAATTAGATTAGACATTTTTATCATGATGTTGGTTCTTATTTATTGTAGATTCAATAAAAAAAAAAGTATAGAACTTTTAAAATGATATAATTCATTTTCGGATATTGATGTACTTATTATTAATATTGGTACGTAGAAGTAGAGAACCAAAACCGAGATACTTAAACCAATAGTTATTTATGAACATAATATAAAAAATGTTGATTTCGCATTCATTGAATAAAATAATTATAAAAATTATTTCATAAAGTTCATCAGCCACAGAAAAATTAGATAAATATTAGATTATCATGAATTCAGTGAAGAATCTACGACATCTAATAAAAATTTTATGGTTATATACAATAAATAAAACCATTAAATTAGTGAAACTATCAAACAGAGCTAATCCAATCAAATATACTCACAAAAATCGTTCAAATTTAGTTGAATTTACTGATTTCCGTTTATAAGACCAAATTCTCTTATTATTTTGTAATTCTTAAAGTTATGTTTATGCATAATTGTAAAATGTAAAAATACAATAATGCATTAAAGATATATATATATATATATATATATATATATATATATATATATATATGCAAAGCTTCGATGGCATAAAAAGAATTTGAACAAATAATTGCGCGAAAACAGATTAAAAATTGTTCTAAAATTTAAATAAAATATCATTTTTCATCTTTAAATGTTAATAATTTTTCTCTATAACGTTGCAAAAGGTCAATAAAAATTTATTGTATTTTAATTCCTATTTTACATCTTTTATTACTATTACAACGTTGACAAAGGTAATAAATATTAAAATAGTATTGCATATTTTTATTCAGTATCTCTTAATAAATCTGTTATTCTTGAAGATGTTTATTAATTTATCATAAAATTAATACATAGATTTAAAATAAATAAAATTTTACATGATTTAATTTAATATAAGAGATACTGCTCCAGGAAGAGTAAGAGAAGTTGTATCAATCTCTGTATCCGGCTCTAATCCAGACCCTACACTCGCTATGTAGATTTTCAATTTGACAGGAATATTGAGCCATTTTCTAGCATCAACAGTAACTGCTTCATAATCAAAATTTATAAGAAGTACGAGAATTTCCGAATCATTTAACCTTCGAATAACTGCAAGAACCTTATCTGTGGCAAGCAAGATTTCAACCGCGCCTTCAAGAAGTATTGGCCTTTTTTTTAGTCTAGTTAATGCTTTAAACACGTTGTAATGCGATACATTCGTTAACTTTTGAGCATCTAAATTGAGAGATTTGTAATTGTCATTAACCGGTAACCAAGTTTTAGTATTGCTTGAGAATCCAGCACTTGTAGAATTATCCCATTGGAATGGTGTCCGTTCGGGATCTCGAGATTTTAATTGATATCTTTCAGGACCTGCGTTAATTCCAGCAGTATCTACCGTCTCCTCAAAAGTAAAATATCTATCCACCATTCCAATTTCATCACCATTATAAATGACTGTAAATCCCGGCAGAACAACAGCAAGCATTGAGATTTGATCAGCCCGATTGCCATCAAAACCAAATCTGGATGCCACTCGATGATTGTCATGATTTCCCAAAACCCAATTTGTCACTTTATTTTCAGGAATTAAGTTTATCCAGTTATCTATAACTTCTTGAAATTGTATAGCTTTAGAATTATTTTTTAAATCAGTAATAAACATAAAATTGAACGGGATAGTGTCAACTTCATAGAATTTTATTGTATTCGATATATTTGTATAGGTCTCTACAAGAAGGAGTTTTTTATCTGTACTAAAATTCCTAGCATAACAATCTAATTGATTACGCCAAGACTGCACAATTCTGTATAATTCATGTAAATCTTTTGTTAATGTATGCGCTAGATAATCATAAACATCTGATGGTACATCCTTTCCTGATTTAGGCTCATCCTGAAATTGGGGATCTTCGAATAAATGACTAACTGCATCAAGTCGAAAACCATCAACTCCACGATTCATCCAAAAGGATAAGACATTCTTCATTTCTTGTACCAAATCAGCATTACGATAATTTAAGTCTGGTTGTTCAGCAAGAAAAGCATGGTAATAGTACTGCTGTCGTTTTTCATTATATTTCCAAGCAGATCCATCAAACGCACAAAGCCAATTATTAGGAGGTCCGCCATCCTTACCATCTCTCCAGATATAATATTCATCATACGGTTTAATACGATCGATACTTTTCTTAAACCAATCGTGCTCGTCAGAACTGTGATTCGGCACGAAATCAAGTAAAACCTTTAAGTCTAGTGATTTTGCCTTAGCGATAAGGTTGTCAAAATCTTTAAGAGTCCCATAGTCCGGCGATATGTCGGTAAAATTGGAAATGTCGTAGCCAAAATCTTTTTGTGGACTTGAAAATATCGGTGATAACCATAGAGCGTCAACACCAGCCTCATGCAGATACTCCAATTTGCTTGTAATTCCGTTCAAGTCGCCGACTCCATCACCGTCGCTATCTTGGAAGCTTCGAGGATATATCTGATAAATTACGCTGCTTTTCCACCAATCGAGATCCTGTATTATTCCATGAAACTCAATACGGTAAGCAACTGTGGCTAAGACCAAACATCCTAGGTTGAAAAGAGACAATATCCACATAATAATAGTGAGCACTACTAAACCGCAAATGGCGCACTTGTTCCCGAATTTATACGTATTGATTAAGACAATATTATCATGATACGAATTTTATCTGCAGTCGCTGTCGCACAAAAATTGATAATTTATTTTTGTGGGTATAATTTATAAGTGCTGGGTTAGTATGCCATATTGAAGAATAGATTATTATCTTTAAAATATACGGTGGAGTATTTCCTCGAATGTAAGTTATTTTGATAAAAAGTAGATTTTGTTAGATAATCATATATATATTAAATTCGTGTAAAATAAAAATGAGGACGAAGTCTCAAATTTGCTGCACTACGGTTTGAACGATAATTTAATTTCATTAAAATTTTTCAAATGGTGCAAGGAATGATGCAAAAAAATTTATATTTAAATGATCATTGAATAAACCTTGAAGAATTTCTAGTAAATATTAAAATTTCTCTTAAATTCGTCATTGGGGATCTGCCGACACATTATTCTAAATATCAGATGCGTAGAATAGTATGAGAAATGATAAGGGTTTGTATATAGATATATAAAAGCTATACAAGAAGGCCAAGTGAAAACCAACTAACAATATTGGTTTTCTCCCAATTTTTTAATAGACTGTGAGAGGCTCCACCTACGTGTTCTAATTCCAGCCTCTCGACCGAAAATCCAAATACTGAGGTTTTCGATACGCATTGTTTATAAATCGGCAACTAACAATGACTGATATAAATATTCTTTTATTGGTGCTTCTAGATTTTTATAAGCTATGTAGATATAATAACGTGTTCAGTCGGATCCGACCCATTAGATTCGAAACTCTTACCACCTCTGTCATGATTCTGCGCTCCTGATACTTGGATAACTATTTGTGCTTCTTACGGCAGATCCCCGATGTATATTATATATATATATATATATATATATATATATATATATATAAGGTTTTTCCGAAATAAGTGATCAACGTATGACGATGATCACTTATTTGAGATCGAGATCGAGATCGAAAAGGAAAAGTTATGTGTAAATGTCGAATTAATTTTTAGCTGTTGCTAATAGGTTTTGCGCTACGCGCCTGTGTCCTCAACCAATCAGGATGCACTGATCTCCGCCAGCGCTCTTTGGCCTGGAAAAGAAGAATCTAGGAGGAATTATTGACAAAGAAAAAAACACAAAATCGTTAGATCTGCTGATGGAACAACCTAAATAATACGTAGGCGACTACCGCGGTTATAAAAACCGACCTTTTCTAGAATTTTTTAGAACCAATATTAGGAATTTAGGATGGTAAAAGAATGTACAACAGGACGCTGCAGAATTTTTATTTTGTCTATGTAATCAATCAGTTATATTACAAAACGCTATTAAAAATGAAATTATTGAAACAGTCAGATGTCCTGTTTACGATGAGCGACAACAGAATGATATATCTAATTATATTGTAAATATTTGCATACCACAAATTAATCGAAACTGTACATTGCAAAATATTATAGATTACAATATTGGAAATTGGCAAGAAATTAAAGTTCAATGTGATAAATGTTGTAATTTTAAAAACAATAAAAAAATTGTTTTGTAAATAATTAACACTGTAGTAATATTAGAACTATTGTTATTTAATCATACAGATCGAGGTATTGTAAAAATAAGTAACTTAAAAATAAAAGTAATACCAACGAGTAAACTTTTAATTAATAACAAAAAATATAATGTTTTAAATGGAGTATTTCATCATGGCAATATTTCTCAATCTTCTCATGTATTTAATTTTATAAAAACTTTATATAATATAAAATATTTTTCTAAGTTCAGAAATTTATTAAGATAAAAATACATACATAATAATATATTTAATTTTCATAAACCTAAATAATATTTATACAAAATATTTTTCTAAAATATACAGGTATGAACTTGCCAGGCCCGTTCCTACAAAGATTCTGCTGTTTTCTTTTTGTTAATAATTAATTTTTACAAATTCGACAATATCTTTTTATATATAATTGTCATCTATAATTCACTCATAATAAGCTATAAATCACATGTATTTTTTTTGGCTATTAAAAACGTTTGTAGTTAAAAAATAAAAAAGTTGTTAATCAATAAAACTTGATTTATTGAGATTACTGTACATACTGTAAAATTTTTTCATGCAAAAATTAATTATTAACACAAAGAAAACAGCATAATCTTTGTGGGAACGGGCCCGGCAGGTTCACACCTGCTTTTTTTAATAATAATGAATTATCAGAAAAAATAGCAGAAGAATGTTGATGAATGCTAAACACATTGATGATGGAAGATAATTAACTCTTTTTTATGAATCCACGCGTGACCAAAATAATGTGAAAATAAACTCGGCTATTTATAAATGATCTTACAACTTTATTAAGCATTTTCGTTAAAACTATTTATGTATTATTATTTTGTAGAGTTTTAAATTTATTTATGTAAACTTTCTAAGCTTTTATTTATACGAATGCATATAAAATGCAATTAGACATTTGTTTTAATGATCCAATATTTGAAGAGCTTATTGCGTTACATAATTTATTTTTTATTAATCTATTTCGGAAGATTTTAGAAAAATATTTTGTATAAATATTATTTAGGTATACGAAAATTAAATATATTATTATGTATGTATTTTTATCTTAATAAATTACTGAATTTAGAAAAATATTTTATATAAAGTTTTTATAATATACATGAGAAGATGTATTGAAAATTCTTACTATGCTAACAACACATCAAACTCGCCTAAATATTTCACTTTTGTTGAAAGATGTTTTTTTTTCTCTTAAACAATTCATTTCAGGAAATAATGTTACGACGTAACATGCCGCCCCCGTTGAACGATTGGCGTTCAAGATTAATTTTTATTATTGGTACATGTTCATATAAGCCTCTATAAAGGCATAAGTGCTTGAATAATGATAAACACAAATCGTTAGACAATTACAAATAATAGTAAATATATATACTTAGTGTTATAGATATCTTGAAACAAAATATTAAATTTGACAAGGTATTGACAAGTACATGACTGCATGGAAACTAAAATACAATGCAATAAATTTCAATTTAATTGTACAAATTTTTTATTCATCTTTTATATGTGCCATTTTTGTTTTTACTGTTGCTACACGTATAGCATTATCTTTTCCGGGATGAACAAATATTATACCACCCATGATCCAATTCAAAGACGGAGAATTTTCATCCTTTAATAGTATCTAGTATTCCGATCTTAATATTATATGTCCTCTCCTTGTTCCATTTTTCGCAAGTTAATAGCTCATTCATATAATCTTTTTGCCATTTACTCCAAAAGTGTTGCTTTACTTTTTAAATGTGCTGCCATACTGACAGACTATTTGATATTGTATTCCTAAAATCTTCTTCAGGAATATTCGTCAAAGAATGTTCAAGTAAGAAATGGGCTGGAGTGAGTACGGAAAGGCCATTGGGATTTGTTGATAATTGAGTTAGAGGACGATAACGGTTTGACAATTAGTATGGCTTCGATCTCGATTATAAAACTATTAGATTGTTCATATGTAAGCAGAGAGGCACCGATAGTCCGATATAAATGCTACTAGGTTGTCAAATATCTCCCTTCCGCTTTTTTGCTCTTTATTCAATGCTTTATAAAAAGTGTGAAAGTGGTCGGATGTACTTCAAATATGTGCCGTTTTGTTCGATAACCTGTTTCTATCTAGACGGCAACTTCATAATACCCCTCTCGTAAAAAATCCTCTCCTTATTTGCGAAGAACTTGGACAGACACTTTTGACAAGCCTCTTTTAATCCAAGTTTACACCATCAAGGGCGTTCGACATGAACATGAACCAGCGGTAATAACTTGGCGCTATGTCCGGGCTGTATGGTGGATACGATAAAACCTTCCCAAAAATAAAACCTTCCATCCGAACTCCCGTAGCTTCTGACGAGTCATCAACGAAGTGTGTAGTTTGGCGTTGTCCTGGTGGAACACTACACGCTTCCTGTTGGCCAATTGTGGACGCTTCTGGTCGATAGCGTGCGTCAAGTGGTCCAGTTGTTCACAGTAGATGGTAGAATTAAGCGTATGGCAATATGGGAGCAGCTCATAGTGGATGATTCCCTTCTAATCCCACGAAACACACAGCAAAACCTTCCTGGCTGTCAATTCCGGCTTGGCCACTGTTTGGGACGCTCCATCGGCCTTGGACTACGACCATTTTCGCTTGATATTGTCGTATGTGATCCATTTTTCATCGTCAGTCATCATCCGCTTCAAAAATGGATGGAGTTCGTTCCGTTTCAGTAGCACATCGCAGGCGTTGATTCGGTCCAGAAGTTTTTTTTGTGTCAAATCATGCGGTACCCAAACATTAAGCTTTTTCCTGTATCCAGCCTTCTGCAGATGGATTAAAATGGTTTGGTGACTAACTTTCATCTCCTGGGCGATGTCACGAGATGCCACATGCCGGTCTAACTCGATAAATTCCATGATTTGATCGGTATTCGTCGTCACAGGTCTTCCGCCGGCTGTCTTATACATGGTGTCATTTTCACCGGCTCTGGATTGTCGTAACCATTCTTCTACGGTTCGAAGTCATAGCGAGCCATCCCCCAAAACACCATTAATCTCACGGAACGTTTCTCTAACGAATTTGCCTTTGACGAAGGAAAACTTTAAAATAGCGTGAATTTCGGCGTTAGTGAACTCCATGTTTACACATCTATAATTTTGAACGCAATATCCAAACTAATAATGTATAGCGTCGTTTTATACGTTATGTCAAGGCCTTTAGTATTGCCAGATACTAGCTCTGTAGCACTTTGTACGTAGCCGCGAAATTGATAAGACAAAAAGGCGGGAGGGAGATATTTGATAATCTAATATTTAAATTGTTCAACGCCTGCCTCACATTAACCCCCAAAATGAGATGCCCAACGTGGGATAAAGTGCCCAATTCGATTCCTTCATTTGAGAAAAAGTGCAATATCTTTTCATTTCGTTCTTTTGGTAATAAAAGTACTTTAGTTTTTAATACTTCATTTTTTGCTCCAACAAAATTGTTTCCATTATCAGAGTAGAGATTTTTTGATTTACCACGTCGACTAAAATATCTTTTAATCACAGCCGAACACGATTCACTTGTTAAATCGCTATCCAGCTCCAAGTGAATAGCCTTAATTGAAAAACAAACAAAAACTACAACATAAGACTTTATTTTTAACTTATTCCAATATTTTTTTTCTTTAATAACAAAAGGGCCCAGAGTAATCAATCCCGATATTCTCAAATGGACGAGTTCTATTCAGACGATTTGCCGACAAATTACCCACTAAATAATTGAATGGTCTTGTATTTATTTTATGACATTTAATGCAACTATGTATAATATATTTTGTTCTATCTTTGATAAGTCAATACTTTAATCTTACGATAGTTAATGTATATTGAATACCAGTGTGCCAGCTTGTTATATGTATATCATGAATTATCAAATCTGTACGATGGTTTTTATGGGGAAGCAATATAGGATGTTTTTGTTCGTATTTAAAACTCGAATTTTACAACCTAGCACCTACACAAATAACTGCACTGTAATCAATAAATGAGTTTAAATATAATAAATTGCTTTTCTTCTCAATCGGTAAACCTTGTTTGAATGATTTAATTTCCCCGTAAAATTCTTGAGCTTGAACTAGTTGAATGATTTATAAATGAGCTTCAAATATTTCGTTTACAGCACGTTCACCTGTAATTGTCTCCTTTAATTTTCTATTAATTAATAAACGGCGACAAAGCGCAACAAAGCGATTCAACGAATTAATTGAGGAAAACAGTTCGAAAATGTCTAACGGATGTATAGATGATTTATTCAATTTCTCTTCTATATCATTTTTTGTAAGCAAAGAGATACTTATTGGTGAATCTGATAGCGGTAGTTCTGTTACTTTAGAAAAATTCCAATGTCTAGAAAGCCACTGAGGTCCGGTTAACCAATCGTCAGTTTGTATAAATTTCGTAGGGTTTTGCTCTCGCCAAATGTAAACTGCCGTATTATCGTATGTAGATACATTAAACCAATTCTGTTTATCAGTTAGCGATTATTTTTATTAGTTGGCGATTGAATCTCAGAAACTCGATTGACTTCAAAGGTTTTCAATAATTGGGGTAATTCCTGAATTCAGTACAATCTAATTGTTGAATCAGAATAAAAATTTATTTTTTCAAATTCTAAACATAAGGATTCATGTACTGTTTTGAATAAATTTGCCAATTATTTGGCCGCGCATAATTCAAGCCGTGGTAAGGTTATTGTTTTTATAGGAGCTACTAGACATTTAGCACAAACTAAACGAAGTAAATGCTTATTATGAATGTCGCTCGACCTTATAGAAAAACAAGCACCAGAGCCCTTTATATTAGCACCACGAAAGCCATGTAATTTTATTCATAGAGCGTCTTCATTATTACTCTACGATCGACAGAAAATTCATTTAATATATTTAATTCGGTTTTAAACTTACTCCATTCTGTAAATAATACTGGAGGAATCTTTTCATCCCAATGTATGTTCGACTTCCACAGTTCCTGCATTACTAAGATTGCCTTAATAATTACAGGCCCCAATACACCTAAGGAATCGAAGAGTAAGGCAATGTCTGATAAGATTTTTCTTTTTCTAATCTTTGTTGCCAAGGATAACTAGTGCTCTTGTCAAATTTTCTAACTATTAAATAAACGAGAAAGGTATCCCAATGTTGAGCAGGTTGCCCGAGTGCTCTTAATACATTAATATGTGTCTGTACTCCTTCTAATAAAGAGCGCAAAGAAATGTAATTTTCCTTGATTATTTCGCGATGCTGTAGTAAAAATTTTAAATGTGACTGAATGATTTGACGTTGTTTATTGAATCTTTGTGTTAACAAATTCCAAGCCACTAATAATTTTCGGCCGTCGTGCTTAAAGAGCCCTTATGAGCATTTTGCGAAAAGTACAATTTATGTACAGCTACAACATCATCATTATCATATAGTAAATTTGTAAAAGAATCATGAAAGGAATACTAATCAATAGGGTTTCCATCAAAGGAACGAATTTGAATCATTGGCTATACGTTCTGTGATTGCTTAATAGTTATACTTGGAGGAATAGGCGCAATTAAATTAGATTTGTTATTGATTGTGGTTGGTGCTGTATTTAAATTACGTAAACCTTTATTAATAAATTTTTAAACATAAAAAATATTGTTCTCGAAATAAATTTGTTTGTTCTTCATGATTATCTAATGTTATTTTCTCTTTATCTCCAAATCTAATCGAATTATCAAAAATAAATTATATATACTTCTTCTAATTTTACCTTTCGAGCTTCAAAGTCTTCCAATTCAATTATTCCACTTTCATCAAAGTAATTTAATATTCGCTTGACAGCTCTTTTCGATTATTTCGCGTTTCAACCAATATGTTAACACTGTTCTCTACATCAGTCATTTTAATAATTAATAATCAAGATTGATATCGACGGAGTCAAATGAAAAGAAAAGGATTATGGTTAATGAAGATTCCTTTAACTTACTTGACGAAAAATGGTGAATGGTATACGGCTGCCTTCTTTTTTTATCCAAGTTGATATCCTTCCTATAGAAGATGGATGTATTGATAATGTTGTTAATAATAATAACCAGGTGAATACCTTTTACTTGAAATGTTCACTCGTGATTTAAAGATGATTCCGAACAGCTTGATGATTGTTAGACGATCTTAAAGCTTGCTGTCGTTGATAAAATGCTTAATTCTTCAGCATTCAATTCATTGCACCAAAATTGTTATGTAGAAATTTCACTAGATAGCGATGTATCCGACTCGAAGCACCAAAATAACTTCGCGTAAAATAAAAATGAGGACGAATTCTCGAATTTGCTGTACTGCGATTTAAACGATAATTTAATTTCGTTTAAATTTTTATGAAGGGGCAAGTAATGATGCAACAAAAATTTATATCAAAATGATCATTTAATAAACCTTGAAGAATTTATAGTAAATATTAAGATGTCTCTTAAATTTTTACTGTCCGGTGTGAATAAGGTGGTGCATCAATGCGCTCTTGTTAATGTCTGAAATCTAACTGAATCTTAGTTTTGTCGAGGAAAGTTGTTGGATTGGAAAAGGTGGCGGAGTAAAAAGAGTAATCATCGTATATAGCCAAGATGCTAATAGTGCACTGGGCAACTGGGATGCAGAAGGCATGGATTGTATAGGAGACGTGTCGCGCGGTCGATAGTAGGGATTAGTACAGCCAGCGTCATATAACGTTTCGAAGAGAAACTTACAATTCGGAAACTTAATTATACATGTCGTAAAACTTCACTTGAACAGATTAAGTTTACAATCTTATTGTATAGCTTTACAAAGAAAATAATAAAGCCTAGAAAGCTTAATTTAGGAGTAAACGGAAAAATATATAAAATGCAATCATAAAATTATATAAAATAAATTATCATATGAAAAATTAAATAATTCGTACGATTCTCTTCAATAATTTATTTTCCGAAATAATGTTACGACGCAACATATAGTATCAATAAATTATATGGCAAATATTTTTCTAATTTAGAAGGTAATTCCCATTAAGTTACATTGTATGTAAATATTAAATTAACATTGTATGTAAATATCAAACTAAAAATATATTTACTTTATTTATACAGGTTGTTTATTAGCAGAGTATATTTATTAACGCATGCCCTTCTCTTTAGTATATCAACTCTCTTTAGTATATACAATTTTATCAGACATTATACTACCTAGGTTATAGAATTATATGAAGAGATTTCTTATCCGTACGATGAATTTCTATATAGTCATTCATAACGATTTACTCTAAACCTTATTATACAAAAATAACTGTATAAACTTTCGGAATCAATGAAAAGAAATGATAATAAGATAAGTCGAACAATTTCTATAACCTGATCTATTTTACTGATATTATAAACGAGAAAATTGAATAATCTATAAATTCTTTGTTTCTTAGAAGGAGAACTTATGTTCGTAACTTAATAAATAAAATATTATTTGAAAATAATGTTGTAATAAACAAAGAAAATGTTATAAAAATCTATATATTAGTCTATTAATTATTGTATTTTTATTGATCGCTTCATTCAATATGTCGTCAATGGGGAGTGGAAATAATACAATAGTTTCCAATTAAGTATCCGCAAATTTGCAGGACCTCAAATTTATAATCTCAACTTGGATTAAACTTAAATAAAAGAGCTATGTAGCACAGCTCCAGTATAGAATTTTAAGATAAAATGTGTTAATAGAATTTACATTTGTTGCATTGAAAAACCCTCCAACATGGAGAGGTTTTCTTATTTTGTATATGGATTATAGGTAGATTTGGTTAAATAAATAAAGCAAGTTGATTGAGCCGATAATGATATTATTTATTGGCTCTTGGGGAAAAGCCTTGAATAGGCATAAAAACCCCACGAAATGTTATATAATTGTTAGTATGTATGTGTATGATACGTACTCGGTACGTAGTGTATGATGCGTACTCGGTACGCTGCGTATGATACGTACTCGGTACGTAATGTGTGATGCGTACTCGGTACGTAATGTATGATGCGTACTCGGTACGCTGCGTATGATACGTACTCGGTACGTAATGTATAATGCGTACACGGTACGCTGTGCTGCTGGCACTTTACACGGGGCCCCGGTATTCAGAACTGTGTCTGTCTCATCTGGCCTTATGTCGCCTTTGATTTTATATTTTATTGCGTATATGTATGAGTGTATGAATGATGAGAATAGTGACTATGAATTAAAATGAAATTGAATTAATTAATGTAATGGAATTTAACACGATTGTGATGGAAAAGGGACGTTCGCAATCGACAACGGATCGCGATAGACTGAACAGTCGCGTAAAGATTTTGTATCGTTATAATTTAGTTCTCCTTTGTCCGCAGTCCGAGCGCCCCGTACAATATTTATATAAACATCAAATACAGCTTATATTACAAATTGTAAGCGAAACTTTCCGTGCACGGAACAACATTTATTGTACATTGTATATTATGATTATATATTATGACGCTTCCATTTTCAATATATTTCCGACTTCCACAAATAGCAAAGCTACTGTTTTTCTCCGCTAACGATTATTTCCTAACTACTTACCTTCGATAATTTTAAACAATCTGAAGTGAAATAAATATAAGCAATGCAATGGTGCAATGCAGAATAGGAATGTCGTACATTATAAAATAGATAAATAAAATCCAGAAAGTTTTACTCTTAAAATGTTTATTAATTTAGGATAAAGTGACTGTCTGCATAGAATTGTGCATTTCAAATAAATGTTTATATATTATTTAATTTAATACCAAAGATGCCGCCCCAGGAAGAGTGAGAGCAGTCGTATCAATATCTTTACCCGACTGTAATCCAGACCCTACACTTGCAATGTAGATTTTCAATTTATCAGGAATATTGAGCCATGTTCTAGCATCTATAGTTACTGTTTTATAATTAAAATTGATAAGAAGTACAAGAATTTCCGAATCGTTTAACCTTCGAATAACTGCAAGAACCTTATCTGTGGCAAGTAAGATTTCAACCGATCCTTCAAGAAGTATTTGTCTTTTTTTTAATCTACTTAATGCTTTAAACACGTTGTAATGAGATACATTCGATAACTTTTGGGCAGCTAAATTGAGAGTTTTGTAATTGTCATTAACCGGTAACCAAGTTTTAGTATTGCTTGAGAATCCAGCACTTGTAGAATTATCCCATTGGAATGGTGTCCGTTCGGGATCTCGAGATTTTAATTGATATCTTTCAGGACCTGCGTTAATTCCAGCAGGATCTACCGTCTCCTCAAAAGTAAAAGGTCTATCCACCATTCCAATTTCATCACCATTATAAATGACTGTAATCCCGGGCAGTACAATGGCAAGCATTGTAATTTGATCAGCCCGATTGCCATCAAAACCAAATCTGGATGCCACTCGATGATTGTCATGATTTCCCACAACCCAATTTGTCACTTTATTTTCAGGAATTGAATTCATCCAATCATCTATAACTTCCTTAAATTGAAGAGCTACTGAATCGTTATTTAAGTCAGTGATAAACATAAAATTAAATGGAACAGCACCAACGTCATAAAATTTCATTGAATTCGATAAATTTGTGTAAGCCTCCAAAATAAGAAATTTGCTATCTGTACGATAATTCCTCATATGATAATCCAATCTATTTCGCCAAGATTGCACAATTCCATATGTCTCATTCAAATCTCTTGTATAAATATGCGCTAGATAATCATAATCATCTGCTGGTACATCAATTCCTGATCTTGGCTCATCTCTCAAATTGAGATCTTCAAATAAAAAATTAACAGCATCCACTCGAAAACCATCAACTCCCCTTTTCATCCAAAATGAAAGAACGTTTGTCATTTCTCGAACTAAATCTGAATTACGATAGTTCAAATCCGGTTGCCCAGCATCAAACGCGTGATAATAGTACTGTTTCCGTTTCTCGTTATATTCCCAAGCAGATCCACCGAAATTTGAAAGCCAATTGTTAGGAGGTCCGCCATTCTTTCCATCTCTCCAAATGTAATAGTCATCAAAAGGCTTAACACGGTCTATACTTTTTTTAAACCATTCATGCTCGTCGGAGCTGTGGTTTGGTACAAAATCAAGTAACACCTTTAACTGTAAAGATTTGGCCCGACTTGTAAGCTTATCGAAATCCTCAAGAGTTCCAAATTCTTTTGCTACATTTGTAAAATTTGAAATATCGTATCCAAAATCCTTTTGTGGACTGGAGTATATTGGCGAGAGCCAGAAAGCATCGGCACCAATATCTTTAATATGTTCCAATTTACTCGTTATTCCATTTAAGTCACCAATTCCATCGCCGTCACTATCTTTGAAGCTTCGTGGATATATTTGATAAATTACACTCTTCTTCCACCAGTTGAGATCTTGCTTTGTCTCATCGATCTCAATCCGACAAGCTGTAGTGCCAGGGTTCAATAGCCACAAATATACTACAAATATTGCCAACATAATTGTAAGAGCTTATACAATGTACTGAAGTTCTATTTCCACACGAATGATAATTTTATATGAAACTCTTTCTTCATAATTATATGAAAAAATAATGTTATCTTTGCAATAATCAATATCGTCTAACTGATTACTAGCTCTACATACACAAGTTATTGGATGCGCTTTTAACTCCTCAAAGGTCTCTAAAATATTTTTAATATATTTCATAAAAAATATAAATTAATAAAATTTATATAACAATAAACAGAACTGCAAATTGAGAACCTGATTTTACAGAAATAAAAAAAAGGTTGGAAATGTCTTTTGATTTATAAGAATTATTTTATCCATGCCTTTATAATCTATAAAACCAGAAGAATTAAGCAACAGACATTCATTCTTAGTATTTGCTAACTTTTTCAATTTCATACCTATCAAAGAACCTAATAGTATAGAATTAGCATTGAGAGATAAACGTTAATATAAAATTGCAAGTCTCGAAATAGTTACAGATATCTTTGAGTTCCTACAATCTACAATACAAGTAACAGTGTAATTTTATCAGAGTAGTTTTAAAAATACAATAAAACATAGTAAAATTATAACGTTATTTTTTCACATTATGTCGTAATTAATATACAATCAATATGAATACTGTAATATTCATCGAATTCTTTATGTTTAGATGAACTAGACTAAAATTTTTGTAAATAAAAAATCTATAAATTTTTTCTTACGTAAAAATTGGAAATTGACAACTACTAGAAAAAAAAATTATTATTCTACAATGAGCAAACATTGTCAAATTAAAAAAAAATATTTATTCAAATAATCCATATTGAATGTCTATTTGAATAACAATATTCTTCTGCTTATTACTGAATGCTAAAATTCATTTTCATTGATTTTTTTTTTCAAATTTAGCATGTGGATGAATCAGATGAAAATTATTAATGTTGAATTATGATTTCTAATAAAAGACTTTAATAAACGAATTCTTTTAAAATGTATTGTTGATAGTTGTAACAACGAAAATGTTAAATTCTGATTATAATATTTGTGCTCACGATAATGCTACACTTTTAAAATGCATTATTATAAACATGCGCAAAATGCTGATTAAATGTGATGATTGAAATCGAATTGAAATGAAGTTAACCAAACTAAACAAGCTAAACAAAAGAACTTTCTCTAGTGGGCACATCATATGTAAATACATATAATAGTTATAAATAATATAAATAATATAAATAATTTAAGTAATATAAATAATATAAATAATTTAAATAATATAATAGTTATAATAGATTATAAAGATAAAAATAAAATTGTATTTTTAAATTTACTAAATTTCGTGAGCATCCCTTGAAAATAATAATTTTAATATAAAATACAGTCGGTACATTCTTATGATAAGTGAAAAAGGATGTCAATTTTCTAGGGGTGATGTAAATCCCAACGTAGATATTGAAGGAAATGATTTTCACTGATTGCAAAGCCAGGACAGCTGCTAGAGATAAAGCACAAATCTGTCATCTCAATTCATTGAGCACGACCGAACGAATCGTACTACCTTAATTCGGAAAAAAATTGTAATAAATATAATGAATTCGGCAATACAGACAAAATCAAACATTCTTTCCACCATATGGTTTTATAGATTTTCTTATTCTTTTTACTATAGCCTTCATTCTTTTCACTTTCATTCTTTTCGATCGATAGGACTAATTAAGTTTTTAAATTAATAATGTATTTAACGGTAGATTCAAACGATTCAAACTCCTTTTCGCATTGAAATTATAATTATTAATAATTTTGAGAACTATTTTATATTACAATATAAAATATTATTTTAAAAAATTTATGATAACAGTTAACTTTTAAAAAAATTGACATAAAATGTATTGCTAAGTAAAAAATCTTTTGCACTTTTGCGCAGACATATAATTTGACGATGTATCTGAGAAAAATGAAAAGAGAAAGGAAAATGTTATACACGATAACGGTATACGCAGTACTTTGAAATTGATAAGCGCTTGTTATTCAAATAGAAATCTCTATGTTTTCAAACACTTTAAAACATCGTGCTACATCATTGCAATGCTTGTGCGATAAGATGTTAGAAAAATTATTACTAGCTATATATGTGTACCATTCGAAGAAAAGTATAATAATAATTTTGTGGTTTTTTAATCTATAGAAAAGAAATATACTTATTAATTCAGATTAAAGCCACTGCTTATTAGATGAGATTAGATTAGATTTAGATAGGAGGATAAGTCTATGAAACTATGCTTTAGCTGTGAGTCCCATTCCTAAATCTTTGATTAAGTGCAACTAAATAAAAATATAAACAAAGTCAAAATTTCATTTGAATGTTATGATTGAGAGAACTCGAATTATCTTAATAAATTCACAACATAATTTGATTTTTATGTGCGCCGTTTTGATACGTCACTTAAATACATGCTTATTACTATTATTGCAGTTATGATCTCATCGATTAATATATCATTTTTTACTTTTAATTCCATTGTTAAATTAATTTTTTTCGCACTTGGTTTCATATTCCGAATTAGACGTGTATATGTAGATATTTTATTATTCAACAAACATAATTAACAAGTACCTGATGAAAGGAATTGCGCATTATTCGCCTGTTTGTTTTTTCGAAAATTTCGCTTCGTACTTAAATCACATTTGCGTTTACTAGTATAAGTTGAGAGTTTGGGAATGCATATCGATATTTAGAAGTACCAACTTTCTTACAATGAAATAAGTAACAGGAAATCAGTGCAAAAAAGATCGAATTCGCTAATGTACCACCATCTCTGCTTCCTTTGTTAGAACAGGACACTAATTCTAACAAACTCGAATCCTAATGCATCTGGTTCAGAAATTATTTTTTCTCTTGCTGGCTTGCTGCTCCCTTCTACTCGTGGACTCAAACAAACGTAGCTTAAAATTTGAGACATATCATATACTTCGAATTATGATACATCTGTGACATTCGAAAAATGCCAATTTGATCTTATTTCAACTAATATTTAGTCGATTACCAGATTATATACCATACATGTTTACTAAATATACTAAATGCTACTACTTTAAGCGGAGACTGTTTGACGCTGATCATCCCCTATTGCAAGACAAGAGTCCCTTCATTGTTTATTTGGTACTTTGTCTTCTGAACACTGGCATTTCCTTCCCAACTCTATTCGAAACCAAAGTAATCTCAGTTATTTTAAAACTTTGGTCTCTGTCTATAGTTGCGTCATTCTATCGTGTCATGATCCTGTCATGTCGATCACTACTTCAACTGTCGATAAGCCTGCTTCATCAATCTTGTCCTAGACTAATAATTAGATAGTGTTTTTCATTCGGATTTAAATGAAAAGTTAAGTGTAAAACTTAAATAATTTATGTATCTAGTGTTGTTTATGCATGCAAGTCATTTCCACTACTCTTCTTCAAACAGTGCGCGTAACATTTTTTTTATGCATAACTCAATGAAAGAATATCTTACATTTCTTATTACACGTACGCTCACTTACATTAATTTATTCAAATTCGATAGTGATTCCTATAAATATAAATACAATTAACAAATTTTTATTTTATTAAAAACATCAAAGTATATTCTTATTATATTACTATCTCTCTCTCTCTCTCTCTCTCTCTCTCTCTCTCTCTCTCTCTCTCTCTCTCTCTCTCTCTCTCTGACTCGATTCTTCAAGAAATTTATAGACGAATCAATGTAGCAATTATTTAGCATTACCCATTATTATCCACATTCAAAATCAGTTTCTGCTTTAATTTATATTCTGTTTATTTCATTTTTGAGTTAATTACTATAATTTTTATAATATCGTTTATATTGTATTTTCTTTATCATCTTACGTCATTATTACGCTTTACGTTATTATTATGCTTTCTATTATTAATATTAATAGATTTTTTATCATCTTTGGTTTTCGGAACAGCATTCCTCGCTATTAATATTGTGCATCGACTACGCTATATTGTGCAGTTGCTGACGAGTCTCTCTCGTTCGCCGATAAATCACGCCAGGAAAAACAGAAATGCCGCACGAGGTAATTCCATCCGTATAATTCATACCTGAAGCTAATCGGTCGGGGGGAGGGGGCGCAGTGGGGTAGGGGAGAGAAGAAGAAGCTTCGAAGACGTCGACACGAATCCCTCGCAATTTAAATAATTAGTAGGAATAATCTCGGCCGGTAAAATGGTCCGTGGCGCTTAAGAGAGCGTCGCCCGGCGCCTCGCCTCCCCCCTCCCCCCGACTCATGCTTTCCTCCACCGCAAACTCCGGCGCTCGCGCCAGCTATACCTTCACCGCCATATAATTAAAAAGCATTGCACGGCCATTCGGACGAACGGGGATGCAGTGCGCTCTGGAGGTCCGAGCGCCTGGAAGAGCCCTCGCATACATATTGTGGATTTCGGCCAAGCCCATACGAGCGTGCGAAATGAACACTGATGTGTCCGCCGTATATATATATATATATATATATATATATATATATATATATATATATGTATGTATGTATGTGTACGGCTCAAGATCCTTTAAAGATATATATATACTGTAGAATATAGCTGGCTTCCTAAATTCCGCAATTACAAACAGATTTAGATGCTGTCGGGAGCGCCGACACCTAGCGCATTATATGCCCGGAGGGATGGGTCACCCGCGCGAGCAGCGCTGAGTAGAATTTGTCGAGAGCGGAATCCCCACCTCCTCTCTCTCTCTCTCTCTCTCTCTCTCTCTCCCTCTCTAACTCTCTCTCACTCTCCTACCATATTACTCTCTCGCGCACTTTTCCCGTACCACTCTTGCGACCCCACAGCTGTCGCTCTGTAGAGAACGGCTTTGCCCTGGCGCAGATTCGTTGAAACCGTCGCATCGCCTTGGGGCTAGATTAAGAAGTGAGAATCATTTTTCCGGAGATCTCTGGAACGTCGCCGGGGGATATGCAAATCGCAATTTTGCGCTTATCAAGATGATGTAACTACTACGCTGATGCTGATGTAGTTTATTGCCCATATATATATATACTATTGCGCAGAGTTAATAACACGATCAAGTTAAAACCAGTTTGGTTAAACTAAATTATTTAGATAGATTTAGAACTATGACGAATAATAGAAATTCAGAAGAAGAATAAATTTATTGAAATATTTAGGCTACATTACAGATAGGAAGGACAATCTGACAGTGGCTGTCCATCAATCTCGTACCTGTCCGCAATCCTCCACGTTTCGAACGCACTCCATTTTCTCTGTAGGCAGTAAAGTGAAATCTATAACGGAAATAATAAATATTATCGAATTTACTTGATTCTAGCATTAAATTTATATTAAAGTATGAACAGTCTCGAGACTCTTCCCCTCATATTTATTCATAATATCCTGTTTCAAACCATTTGAATAGGCAAAACGCAATTAATACTGATTATTTAAATAACATTGTTTTTTAAGCCAAATATAATGTTTGCGTATTGCAAACCATTAATTTAAATTTAAATTTAAATACAGAAAATTG
This sequence comes from Sycobia sp. Sy_11, assembly GCA_018907035.1. Taxonomy (NCBI): domain Eukaryota; kingdom Metazoa; phylum Arthropoda; class Insecta; order Hymenoptera; family Epichrysomallidae; genus Sycobia; species Sycobia sp. Sy_11. The sequence goes on from JACCIC010000021.1 coordinate 1,162,315, forward strand.
AATGATCATTCTTTGCAATCTGAATCTCGATACTGGTTGAATACGCTAAAATTTTGATGAATGAGTCAGATTGTGCGCTCCCCGAACAATATTTCAGTATCTATATAAATGCATTTTTATTTTCTTATGAAAATTTAATTTATAATTTTTATTTTCTACATTTTAGCTTCTAGTAGCGATTATAGATAAGGGCAATTTAACGTACAACATAAGCACATTAGTTTATTTAACTTTATATATATTGAAACCATTATTATTAAAATCATTTCTATAAATTCAAGTTCGAAGACTATTTCTATGAAAAATTTTAATAAAAGTCGTTATCTACTTTTCGGATCTCATTAATCATAGTCCGTAGGTATTTTTTCAGAGTACACGCTTTTACATAACAGTTCTTTAAAACTGCATTCATCTGCAATTTCTCAAATTTAAATCTTGCAAAGTTCATTCTGCGCAGCCGAAGGGAAAATATAAATGATACATAGTCTCGCTCGTTTCATTTGGCCGTATATTTCTAGCTTTGAATTCGTCTCTCTCTCTCTCTCTCTCTCTCTCTCTCTCTCTCTCTCTCTCTCTCTCTCTCGCTCTTTCCTCTTTTTCTAATTCTATGGGCAACTTTTTTGCGGCCCGAGCTCAACCAGTCGGTTTAATTTTATCCCTCTGTTTGCTCGTTCCATAAGAACTCTTTTTAAAACTTGCTCGCTGCCTCTTTCTCGAGTTAAATTCCTAACCAAACTGCCCGTCTATCTCATCAAACTTATTCGCCGCGCATCTGCCATGTATTACGTGAGCGCACAAAAAAAAAATTCGTTCCATAAGTTTCTCCACAGTTCGCCCGGAATAATTTAAACACCGGAAAATTAGCTGCGTGATACCCGCGATTGGTGCTGCAGCTCTGCTCAACGAGACGGAAATATCTAACCAGTTATACGCGTTGCATTATAGGAGCTATATTTCAGAAATCGATTAGAATTAATAAATAGATAGATAATAACGATAGGTAAAGATATGTATTGTGCAGAATACTACTAGTTTAATACCAGCAAGGAGCCAATCGTCCCGTCGGCAAATCAATTTTCTCCATTAGGGAAAATGTACTTAATGTAATAACAAAGCGAAACATCTGAGTTTTTTTTTTCATCGAATGAATCAATTTTTCCCTTTATTTCGAACTAAATTCAACAAAAACTAGCACATTTTTATTTTAGCTTATACATACGATATGGATTATACATTAAAAACATTATTTCTTTTCATTACATATACTTTATTATAATGTCATTTTTATAAGATAATTTATGTTATATATTTAAAATTATTATAAATTTTTATTGTTAATATTATATTATTTATTATATTACATTTTTAGCAATTGTGCAGAAAAAACAATTACTGGCCTTTTGAAATATTATTAAAATTGCAATAAGTATAAGTAGATATGTAATGTAATAAATATATATAGAATATAAAAATCTGTTTTAATGATTTAAAAATATAAAAGCAAAGAAAGGAACAGCTTAATATAATGTTATCTCAATAAATGGAACTGAAATAAACCATAATTGCCAGAAGTATTTGAAGAACTTGGTCAAAAGTTCATTGTTTGTGTGACGCGCCCTACCGCTCAACAGCTATAATGAGCGCCGCGTGGCGAAAGGATCCGCCCGCAATAGAGAATCGTGTGCTCACATGACGTACGCACGCGCTTACAGATTTCAGAAGCCCTGCCCAGCAATTTCATAGATAAGCGCATCTCGCCAGGATATGAATCGGGCCCTCAGAGCCCAGGTTGTACACCCCGCCCTTGTTCCCTCCGCACGTTCGATCGACAGCGTCGTGGAATTAAAAGAAGGATATTCCGTTCTCGTCCGTCGGCTAGAAATCATCGGGGTCGATGCGAGTGAGTTTTCTTTGCTACCGCGCGTCATTTGGCGCAGTTGCGCTTAGCATATTCATATCAATATATGTATGTATGCAGATATGTGTAAGTGTGTGCGTGGGTGTGTATATGTGTGTCTATGAGTGTACGTTCATATTTATTATTCCAGACTGAATTACTAGTGCATTCGAGTGTTTGATTTGATTATTTACACGGCTACGCGCCGGTCACGGTTCCAGTTTTGCGCGTGTAATTTGAAGAAATGCGCATCAGCGGGGACGAGGTGCTCGATCTCGCGGTGATCGTTCTCCGAGGATGTTCCCGGCGACGCTGTGCCCAGTGGCTGCCGTCGGCGGTTAAGGGACAATTGTAGAACAACCCGCCCCCCTCCGCCCCTTTGAACCACACCCCGCTATTGCCGCGCAGGTGTATTCCGTAGCGAAAGTTAGTGCCTAAGTTTAGGCTAGAGCGCTCATTGTGTGCAAGTATAGATTAAATATTGGACGAGGTTGGCGTAATTTTTGTATTTTATTTCTAGATTCGTATGATGCTGTGGCCCGATCCGAACGGCTCTTTCCTCCACTCCACGATTGGAGGTTTTTCATTTAGCGCGTTTAGTTAATAAAAGAGTACACATCATTTACATTTAATTTTATCGCATTTTGGTTAATTATTACACCCGAAATCTCGTTTCCTCGCCCGCCTTATTATAAATTAGCCCCGTAAAGTCGAAGCATTAATCAAACATCGTCAAATAATAATCCCCCAGCTCAATACTGCATTAATCGCGATATCTAATTACTTATCCGATCGATACGTTCGCGTTCGCCTCTTTATACCCGTGAACTAATTCGGTGGGCCGATCGCGGCATAAATTATTTATAAATTCGCGCGGCAAAGTTGTGACACAGCGAAACTCGGCGAATCTTGAAATTTAGTTTCGGCATCGGGACGCGCGCCGCACGTCAATCTCCGTGCGCCCGCGAGCGCTCTCCCCCTACAGGTGCGCCGCCGCGCCGGCTCCCTATATTAAAGCGCGCGTTGCGAGCTCGCGCGATGCCGCGAAGCATTTTCCACGGAAGAGCGCGGCGAGGCAGAGGCGCGCACCTGCCTGGCCTTAACGTCGATGTGGATCAAAGTTTCGCCCAGCCGGCTGTCGACGAGTCAATCGGCTTTGTGCTACAGCTCGGGGCGCGCGGCGCCTCGTCTCCTCGTCGACGTTACGGGCAAACAGTTTCGTCCCCTTTCCCCCGCCGCACCCGCGTAAATCGCGAATATAAATACAGCGATACGGCGTTGAGACGCGAGGTGGGTCGGTCTTTACGTCGAAGAAACGAATGCGCTGTTGATTGGTACGTTTTCTTTTTTTTTTTTTTTTGTTAAATATATACAAATCTAGATGATTAAATTATATTACAGAAAAAGAGGATTTTGTAGTCACTTTATTTACGCGACGAATTAGTAATTTTTAAAAAGTCCTCTGTAGATCGAGTATGTTTGCTTCTATTACATTAACGATACTTTGCCTTTCGTCAAAAAAAAACCTTTGAGGATATATTTATTTTCAAAATTTGTCTTTTTACATTGAGCCCTTTGTAACGCGCTTACCTCCCTCATGAGCCTTCTGCGAAACGTTCCGTTCGACTTGATATTATATATATATATATATATATATATATATATATATATATATATATACTGCAGAGATCATTAGCTAAAGATCTGATTCCAGTTGCGCAAACCTGGTGCCCAGACGTTTAAAGGGATAAAAGTTGAACGGCTGCGACAAAGGAACGAGAAGAAAAACGCAGACAGGCGAGAGAAAGAGACAGGGGTAGAGAGAGAGAGAGAAAGAGACAGGGAGGGAGAGAGAGCGCAAGAAAACACAGCTGGGAGGAAGAAAAGGAGAGTTGGCGGCTGCGTGCGGGGATAGTGGACTGGGGCAACGGAAAGGGCCGGGAAAAGATAAGGGGCACGGAGGGCGGAAGGGGGGGCGAGAAGAAGAGAGATCGGGCGCCCCGTATAAAGGAAAAGAAAGACACTTCTTTCTTTTAACGAGGAAGTCCTTTCCCCGGTTGAGTTCCCTTGAATAACAGAATTGCCGTCGGCAAGCCCCGCCGACTGCTTTAATCCTTTCAGTCACACTGTCCATTGTATAATGGACGTTAACGGTTTGACCCATAGAGCGTATTTAAAACCAAGCGGTCCATTATATATAAGTGCATTTAAATCCGCTGCGTCTCTCTCTCTCTCTCTCTCTCCATCTCTCTCAGTATCAGATAATTTTGCACTGAGCAATTATATTTCTAACGATAATAGGAAACATTTTTAATGTACGAAATGGCATTCTCCCTAATGTGATAAAGTACACTTTATTGGATTTACGAATTTCGTTGCCTATAATAGAATTTTAAAAATATAAATATTCGTCTTCTTCACCTGCAAATAAAGAGACTTGCTCGAGACGAGAGTTATCGAAGAAAATATTGAATATGCGCATCGAGTAAAATTCGATTTTTCAAAGTATTGAATTAGATCATTTCGAGACGTGAGAATTTCCAAGAAAGGAAATTTGTGGGTGAAAGGTGGCCTTAACGTAATAATTCGCGCGCGGAATTGAAAACGAAATACACACGGTGGTGGGTAATCATTACAGTAAGCGTAGGTACAGAACTCTCGGAAATCTGAAATCTCAAGGGAATAAATTTTGTTTATTAAAAAGAAAGATGCATAAGATAGACGCGTAACCGACGGCACAGTTAAGTAAAAGATTCAAAGAATGTCGCGTGCTCTTACGTACATCCGCGAGGTCGTCGCGCAAAATTTAGAAGGAAAATGTAAAATACAGAACTCAAAGCATCCCGTGGAAGTAAGCTCCTTGATATAATATTAAATCCTAAAAATCCTCCTAATTCTCGCAGATTATTTGCGTAATGAAATTTTTAAAATCTACTGCAGATGCATAAATGTAATGCTGAATATAAAAGACGGGAACGAAGAAGCTATTTTCTAAACGAAATCAAAGTACCATAGACAGAGCTCGTTACGCGATGGAAAAACAATGAATACATTTTTTTAATCTTCGAGTGATTTTTAAAGGACGAGGATGAGAAAATATTTTATAAGGGTATGTAAGAAGTATTTTATGAGAGAAATAAAGTTTTGTCTTATTCTAATAAATATTGCGAATGAAAATTCAGATGTTGGCAGTACGTAGAATGAAGAACCCATCGTCGATGTATTCTGGTTACGTTTATTTATGTTTTCCGTATAGACGAAAAATTAACTTATTCGTTCCTGGCCTGGAGAGACGTGCATTTCTTTTTGAAATGGAATATAAAAATTGGGTTAATTTTTTTATTTTGTTATTAAAGCGAAGCCCTAGTTTTCATCGTTTTTTTACAACCACTTTTACAATTAGGTTATACAAATAGCAGGAAAGATAGTATATATAAATAAGAACTCCGACAAATATGTTACCTGAATATGTGTAATATAATTTATACATATACCTAATTCATCAATATATACATACAAATGTGTGTGTGTATGTGCGTGTGCGTGTGTGTGTGTGCGTGTGTGTGTGTGTGTGTGTGTGTGTGTGTCAGAAAGAAAATATCAGAGAGAAAAATTTCATCCAGATCCCAATCCTCCACTGCATATAAAACCATCCGCTCCTCCTCCATCGACTTCTCCAAGCCCGAGCGACGACGGGAAGTCATAATTTCCGCGTGGAAACGAAGGAGGGTTCGGGAGATAGACGTATAGATATCTCGGGCGGCGCGGACCGACTCTCTCGTTCGTCTCTACCGTTGGGAAACCATCGCCCACCCTCCCCTGGTCCCTTGCCTGCCAGCCAGCCGACACGACGGCGCGCGACGCCGACGGTCCGTTCGGCCGCGGCGGCGGTGTCGTCGAGTTAACTTGATAGCCCGCTGGATGAGCTTAATTCGATGGGTACCCCCCTCCCCCACCCCCAACCCCTACTCCGCGCTGCTTGTAAAATCTGCTCTCGACGCGCTGCGATCCACCCCCTCCCCCCTCATCCGCCCCACGCGCTGTCAGGTAACTTCGCAACTCCTCTCCTCGTATACCACATATTTATGTATATATCTGTGCGTGTGCGCGTGTGTATATATACGATACAAGTCGATATCACGTTTTTTTTTTTTTTTTTTTTTTAAGGCGAACTCAACTTCCGTCCCCCAACATTGTGAGAGTCACTTCGTCCTACATGCCGTTGACGGCGCAACGCTGACTCGTCCTTTTGCCCAAATTTTATTCCCATTCGTTAATAATAACTCACCCACGGGCGTTACTTATTCGAGATTACCAAACAATTTGCCACAGTATTAACTCAAGCGATAAAAGATTCTTTCTCCGCCCTAGCGCGTCTATACACTCGTTCTCGACAATTTCCAGCACATGGTCTCTTGAATTATTTATGCTCGTTCACATACATACACACATGCATACATGCATATACATATATATATATATATATATATATATATATATATATATATATATGTATAGATATGAGAGAGAGAGAGAGAGAGAGAGCGTAACGCAAAGGATGAGCTAATGCTTTCGCTCTCCCTCCACGCCTCATTTTCTAATCCTGCCCGTATAGCTTTATATACCGCCGCCTGATGCAGTACGAGTTTCGTATACCCCCTTTGTGCAAGTCGAGCCGCTCCTATTTCCTATATGGCAAGAGCTGTAAAGGCTCTCTTGGCGGAAGACCATTTTTGTATGTATACATGTATGTGTGGGTGTATGTGTGTGTTTGTATTAATACATATATATATATATATATATATATATATATATATACACGTATGTATATGTATATAGCAATATCTGTTATTATTTTAAAAGGCGGTTGCCGGGATGCGAGAGAGCGAGAACAAATACATAGAATACATATGTATATATCCACGGAATATACAGACTGCGAAAAGTATAAGTCTACTATATCTTATATATATATATATATATATATATATATATATATATATATATATATATATATTCCAGTGAGGAGCAAAATGCACGGAAAGGAGAATCTTTTAGAAAGTATGAGACATAGAAGTAGAAATGTGTATCGCTTGTCGAAAAATAGGAATGAATTATTTACTTTTGTAAGAATAGTCGAACACATGCGAAGAGTTAGAACGTCAAGAGGGCATATATAAAAGTTTCATCATTTGTCGTGGTATATTGCAAAGATTTTCCGCAAACAGGAGAATTTAAGTATATTTCGTCCCTTCTTGGAAAACGAAATAATTGACAATTGTTTATTGCTGTTCTTCATATTCCCAATTATGCAAACTAATTAAAATTATTTTGCTCACATATTATACTATTGTAAGTAATTCAAGTTACACACGTTCATTCTTATGAAGCCTTCGTGAAAGCTTAAAATATGCTGTATAAAGAAAGTATTTTCATTCAATTAAAAAAAAATTCAAAGCTTTGCATTGAGAGTAAAATGCGCAAGCAACCCAATGCATAACTTTACTTTTATCATATGACTTTGCAATAGATGTTTCATTTTAAAATCATTACCTAAAAACTCGTAAAATAGAAATTCTACGATTGAATTGGGCCTCCAACGTTATTCGAATGCCAAGCTGACTTTTTAAAGGGAAATCTTTATATTTTGAAGGATGAATGGCAAAAGAGCGGATTACGACAAAAAAGAGACGATTTTACGTTAAAAAAAGTCAAATGCACGTAAAATACGAGGGAAAAGCACAGTTTTTTCGCTTATCGTCGATCAATTGCACCTGCGCGTTCTAGAGCAAGCAGAGAGCTAAGCTGCAGTTAGGCGGTTCAGCGCAATTCAAAATCCTGCAACAGTTTCAGTAACGCCGTCCTGCTTGAGGAAAATAAAAAAAATTCAAGCGACTCTTGCTTGTAGTTGCATGCACAAAACACACACACACACATGATAGAAGTCCAAACGTCTTTTTTACACTGTAAATGTAAAATATTGTTGAAAAGAAAGGCTTACAAAACCGTGTAAGTAAAGTGCTAATTGAGATTAGTCGGAATATGTCCAATGCTCATGACTACTCTCTGTCTATAATCTCAATTTAGTACATTTTATGTTCTGCTATTTCTCAATTCGTTATTTTTCTATTTTATTTCTAACCAGCTTAGAAATTTTACTAATATGTGAACTATATTTTCTAATTTTCAATTACCAATTTACAACAGTCAGAAATCTCCCCGGTTGAATTTATTATCTCTGCTCTTTTTGTATTATCATTTCTAATTGCAGTCCGGTCTCAATCGCACACGTCGGTATACACAACCCGTCAATATTACTCTACATCGGCATGCAAAAAAAAAAAAAAACCTTATACGTAGCCCTGTCAGTCCAAGTTCAAGTTTACTCCCGCTGAGGTTAGAATGTCTATTAACAATGCGCAACTGCAAGAGCTGAAAAATTCTATATCTCGGGTAGGCGGGTGCTAGAATACCGGATAAGTGACTGCCGGCGATAGAGTTTCGACGAGCGTCAAAGGGAACAGCGTTACGGAGCGAATCGTAGGCCGTCGTTTGCACGGGCACTTTAGCGAAAATCCCACACGGCTCGCAAAGTACACCTCGAGTGCGTCTAACTTCTCTTCTTGTTTTTTTTTTTTCTTTTTTTTTCTAATCGAAATCGACCTCGCGTCGTCCTTCTTTTACTCGTTCGCTCGAAGAGAAACGAAAGTCCGCCGTAATGCGAGAAAGTCGACGGCCGACGAGCGATGGATTCCCCCCCCCCCCCCCACCAGCGCCACGACTTCACGACACCACGAGGAATGATATTCGCGGAACGCGCCCGCGCGCCCCGGTGCCATCCGTCCAATTACGCGATCGCGTCGCCCGCGCACACTGCCGGCAAGGCTTAATGGCCTGCTCATTCGCGTGTTATTCCCCACCCCCTCCCCACCCGCCGCATACGCGGGTGCGCGTGGCTTCCAATTAGCGCAATGCCGGTAGGGTAGCCCGCCGCTCAGTAGCCCGGGCTCTTCAGGGCCCTGCGGTAACGGGCGGGCATTGCGCGGCGTACGAACTTAACGAAACCACGCGCTCGGATCGTTCGATTGAGCGAGCGAATGGGTCGATCCACCCCCCCCTTCTTTCACTCTCACTCTCACTCTCTCTCTCTCTCTCTCTCTCTCTCTCTCTCTCTCTCTCTCTCTCTCTCTCTCTCTCTTTGTCTTACCCCGACGTTCGTCGCTTTGCATTTTTTTTATTCGTCCTTTGAGCACCGTGCATCAACGAGCCAGTAGAGGAGTATGCGGAATTTTCTTCGATAATCCTGCCGATGTGAAGGATTTTGCAATAGTTTCGCGTCAGCGGTGAATATAGGCCATGGATAGGATTCGCATCGATTCAGTTACACACGAAACCGCAACGAAATGATCGGTGGACGTTTTTTCCCCAATAGTCGATTTTACCCGAAAACACGTTCCTGGACTCTAATATAATATTCAGATATTTTGATAATTTCCTCGCTCCGGGACCTCCTGAGACTTCGTGCATGGTATTTAATATTCTGCAAGATATATATATTGTATAATATTTACGAGACACGTTTTTGCACTGTAATTTGTCCTGAAGCATTGTCGGTTTGACGCCCGCACTCTAATTCCGACTTTTTTTTAATGTGCGATTTTTTGTCTCATGGGCGGTTTATTACACTGCGAGAGTCATAAAGGGATTACAAGGCTAATCTTATACAGTATACAGGTTAAAATGAATTACCTTTTCCCTTATATATATATTTACTTTTATACCATATTCTGCAGTTACAATTATGCAATGAAAGAACCGAGAGATACAGTGTAATATTTTAATTATTTAATTAATTATGCAAATAATAAAAGTGCCTATAAAAGAATAAGTTATTTGATTCTCAAATAAGAGATGCAATTTTCATATTTTTTTATATCATTATTTACATCGATATTATAATAAAGTTACTTAGTATTTATTATTCTTTGTCTATGATAATTTCATATATATCCCTATTTCCAATTTTTGTTATAATATGTTTACTAACAGATTTTTGGGGGAAACGGATTCGGGAAGCGTGTCAGCCTAAGCAAAAAATTACTGAATCCATAAATTAATTGTTCTTTGATTTTTTTTAAATGTTTTTTAAAACTAAACAACGGTTTTGTTTTGTGGATAAAGAAAACTTCAGGAATATTCGTTCTGTGCATTTTCCAGACTACAATCACGTTAGTTTTTCAATTTTCTACGTATTCAAACAGCGACGAAATGAAAAACTCGAAATAAAGTTTCATGATTAAAATTAGAAGAATATTGAATATTAGTTGAGGAGTTTTTGAAAGTTGCTTGTGAAATTTTATTTTAAAAATTTATTGCAATTTAGATATGATTAAAAAATAAATTAAGAAGAATTTGATCGTAATCTCTTCTCTCATCAAGTGGGAAGACGCAATAATTATTCGAAAAATTTAATATACTTTATATCTGAACCCTGGATACGCAGCTTTTGTTTTACTTTTTCCCAAGCTCGAGTTTGAGCCATCATTTGAGTATACCTCTCGAGTTCTATCTCTTCTATATATATATACATATATATATATGCAGCTAAAGTAAAACAGTCAACTTTTAGTATCAGCCAAGCCGCCTCTCGTTACAGCATTAACGTATATTACTGTGTTTACTCGGCTGGGCGGTGTAGGGGGGCAGGCGATGAATTTTGCTCCAATATTCAAATTTAATTATAAATATTTCTGTACAGTTCGCCGTCGTTGGGTCTCTCCGCGGGCGGGCGTAGCAGCGGAAAATCTCCCCGATTAAGCCGCGCCATAGAATATGAGATTTCGCTCGTATTGAAAATAATCGTCCGCAATTCCTCGGCGAGATTTAGTACCGGCAGTTTGAGTTTATAATATCTCAAACGGTATTATTTTATCTCGGCTGCACGAGGAGCCGAAGAAAGCCGGCCGGGAGGAACGGGGCGACGGGGAGGGGGGGGGCTGCAGTTGCTCGGAAATTCGGGCGATCCCACGGTGCGTGGGACGGAGGGGAGGGGCGCGAACAACGAGCAGCCGGGTTCTACGTTAAGCACTTCTGCCCAACTTTTGACGCTTCGCGAACGCGGCGGGATTTGTTTGCGCAAGTTCGTTCGACGACGTGCCCTACATCGCTTCGCCCGACGGCGACGTAAAGCCCGTACACAATTCGAGCCCCGCCTCGTCGCGCGGGGAACAAAAGGCGCGAAAATCGCGCGGTTGGCGCCTGACTCACCCCCCCCCCCCCCATCACCCGCGCCGTACGAGTGCACGCACGTGGGAGGCGGTACGTTACGTAACTTCGGGACGGAAGAGCGATGGCACGGGAGTGCACGTCAAACGGTGTGTATGTGTGTATGCGTTTGCGTTCGAGTGGAAGCGGGAGGGAGACGAGGAGATGAGAGAGAGAGAGAGAGAGAGAGAGAGAGAGATCGTGCGCAACGGCGATGATCGCATTACAAGAGCCTCCGGGGCACTTTTATACTTCGTGCTCGAGGCCGTGTTTCAGATTTTCCCAGCCCCCTCCTGCCCAGCTCCACCGTCCCCTTCCTCGGGGTGGAAATGAATGGAAAATTTATACGGAAACTTAAGTGATACTTTTATCTCATGCTAATGTGGACGCGGCCCGCGTGCCGGCCGAGTAAAAGTACAGTGCGCGCGTTTTTGTACAGCGGAGCTAGCGCGCGCGCGCGCGCTAGTGTGTATGTGTCTACATTACACCGCTCTAAGTAGGGATTACCCTTGCTGCAAGCGCCTCCCCTCGCCCTGCCCCCCCCATACGGGCTCGGGCTTCGCCCGTCGTAAATTTAAGAAAGCGGGCAATTTTTAACCGCTGGGCAAATCGCGATAGTGTGCTTTAAAACAGTTTCCGCTCGCGAAGGATTATATCCAACCGGGACCGGGGGTTGGGCGGGGGCATATTATAAATTGCTTCCATCGTTTATGCGAAATCTCGGTGACCGCCAAGATTTTACCTCGTTTTCGTCTTGTTCGTGCTTTTTTTTCTGGTTAACTGCAGTCAGTGATTTGTAGGACAGTCGTGGCGATCGTACCATCGATCTGGTAGGCTGGTTCATAGATGGGGATTGTCATCGATAGAATACATGTGTTTTGGCTTCCCAATGGTCCAAAGAGATAATTCGTGCGAGGACAGTATTCTGAGAAAAATGACTTTAATAGTTAAAGAAGACGATATGTGCATCGATCCAGATTCACAAAAACATAAGAGATGTCCACGAAATAATTTTAAATGATCGCAGTGTGAAGTTGCATCGAGGTGTCGCAGCTCAAGGAACGGAAGGAACAAGCCTCGCATTCCTAATTTATTTATAATCCGTTAGCCAACACCAATTCGACTTTTATATCACGTTGGAGATTAACAGGCATCGTAAAAATAGTAACAGCCATGACTCGATAGCAATCATCAAGTCTGTTCAACCATAATGAAAAAAAAAAAATTTCCAACTGCATGTTGCAATGGATAAAACATGACTTCATCTCTATACTTCAGGTTCCAATCAACAGTCTACCGAGGTGGACCCAATGCGATGAACAGAATTCAAAAAAACAACAAAATGCGTAACACTCGGCTGGCCAGCTGTCTACCTATGTAATCGATGTTTTAGAATGCGTAGAATACAATATATTAATAGATTCTTTCGAAAAGGGGCGTGAGCAATAACAGCGAGTATTGCTCAGAATTGTTGGAGTTATTAAAAGATTCGAAAGTGAAATCATACTATAAATGTGGTTTAAAAAAAAAATCATACGAGCGCCATAATCTTTTTATATCAGCTTCTAGGAAAACTATATCGAACGGTCAAACTGAATTTTACCAAATAAGGGGCACAGCTTACAATGCTAGGCAACGACTTTTCGATCCCCACTGTTATTTATTAAGGCACTTTGGCGATTTAAAAAGTGTCCGAACTACTGCGTGAAAACGATCCCACGACAAAAGGTTTCCCTTTTATTTACTTTCTAAGACCGAATTGACCTGTAAAACTTTTCTAGTACTACTTGAGGAGATTCGCGTGACTCTATCTCTGTAATAATAACGCGACGGGGGACAAAGGGAACGAACGACGGCGAACCGGCAAAGTTGGGAACGAGATGGAGAGGATTAAAAGAAAAATAAACACGTGTATCATTTCAAGGAAAGTCAGTCTCGGCCGGCCAGATCGCTCGCGGCTATAAAATTCAAACTAGCTCTCGGCTCTTCATAAATGACGAAACTTCCGAGTTCCGAAGAAGTAATAAAATAGGAAGAGCGTGGTAGGTGAAATGGGAGGGGGGGGTGGGTGCGCAGGTATTAGAAGAAAGTAACTGCCGTACTAACGAGGAAAGTGCAGAGTTCTGAAATCACTGATTACGGCTCGGTATAACCGTGGCGGGTTGGGAGGGGAGGGGGGAGTCGAAAACAGCCACTGTAACTCATTCTAATAAGCTCCATAGTTTTTGAGCGCGGGAAAAAATTTCCGCGAGGGGGCGCTTTATAAAAATTTATATTGACTTTAACAGTGCGAAGTTCGCGATCGCGGCCGTATTAAAAGACCGTCGTAAAGGGAAAAAGGGGAAGACAGACGTGTATTTGCGCGTTAATAAATGCCGGCGATAACGATGGTTTCGTATTATGCAAAGAGTAGCGGGGTTACTAATATTAAAGAGAAACCTGCCCTCATATGCATATCTTGATTATTCATATTTCTGAGGAAACAACAGGCTGCCTTTATTATTTTTTTTTGATACATTTTAAAATATTTTAGCTTATCTTTATTTTTTTTTTAATTTTTCTCTGCAATATGTCCGCGCGATAATAAGATACTTATTCGCATTAATTTTTATAAAACATGTATGAATTATATAGTCAAATATATTACAAGTTTATTCCGTGGCAGAGTAACATTAAAACATACGTGAATTCAAAAACAGAGTTTTCCGTCGAGATGCTGGATTGGTTGGAATTTCACATGTAAACGATAAAAAAACATTCTTGGATGTATGATTAATTTTATAAAAAAAAATGATATTTATAACGAGTTAAACATTTTAAAAAATTTTGAAAACTTATGAGTTTTCTTTTAAATACGGCATCGTCCAAGAAACTTTATCAAAACTTTTTTGATTTCACACTCTACGAAGAATCTGGCTCTTTCTTAAATCCGATTTCTTGAACATTTCATTATATCTTATAAATTTTACTTTAAAAAATCTAAATTTCTTTGCTCGGTTAGTCGCTTATTTTTAGAACTACGAGGCTCGTTTGCAAAATTCGTTCGAAGCAGTAAAGATAGTGATAATGATGCGCATAGAGATTATAATGAAGCATTATAATAGTTTCAGCCTAGTAGATCCATTTCATTGCGTTCAATATTCGTTTGAATGAAGAAAGAATTGCTAAAGTTGTGACGTAATTATATAAAACGTCTAACGTCCTGAATCTCCCATTGAGGTCAGTACTTAAAAAATAATGGACGAAATCCATGTTTTAATAATCGTAGATAGATTGCTTGATGTAAATGAGAACAGAAGACATTACTGTAGGCATTTGAAATGAATGGTAATATTAAGTCTGCAGATTTGGACATCAAAAGCTATTTACACGAGGGCTTCAATGATCGTTAGCTATTTGCCAAATACGAAAGCTTCTGAAAGTTTTACGAAAAAGTTCACAGCTCTTCGAGTGGAATTCGTAGGTATTCATTAATCACTGTACATAAGTCATAGATATGGCAGCACACCGCAAAACAAAAAGACAATGATCATTTTTTTATGTACCTAGATCTATCAAATGAAAATATTTTTAATCATTAAATAACTTTTTTCCAACGTAAAGGAATCTCCAGCGGAGAGTAAAATTTTATTTTCAAAGAAGAAACTGGTTGCGTATGAAAATAGCTATTTTTCAGATTTGGTCAAATCCGATTATTCAGAAAGGATCAGAAGAGTGAGGCAGCTTTAGAGAAAGTGCATAAGCTGAAGAAGAAAGTAGGTTTAAAAATAACTCCATCCCAAAAGATAAGTCGGTCTTTAACGAATTTTCGATACGGTCCTGAAAACTTCTTTACTTTTTTTAACCTTAAATAGTTGTATTTCGTATTTTGAATTTTTTTCTCGAACAATTCGACGTATCGAACGGGCTATCTTGAATATTGCCAATCCGTTAATCTCAAATTGCTATCTCAAAAATCCATATATATATATATATATATATATATATATATATATATCGCGTCCCAAAAAGTAGAAAACTACATGCCACAAAAGCGGACCGTCAAAATAATCGCGGGATAACTCGTACTGCTCCTGCGATATTGTACTATAAAAGTGCAAATATCTTTTTCTATACTGGTTTTTATTTTCTTACTCATTCAGCGAGAAAGATTTGGTGAAACGGGCGAGCTTGTTCCGTGTTTTTTTTGTTTTTGTTTTTGTTTTTGTTTTTTTTTTTTTTGGTTTCGAACGACGATAGTCCATAAAAAGACGATTTTGTCCCTTTACGAAAGCCATGTTTTCGTGGCGAAAGGCTCGCTCGCTAGGCGTGCGTTGGTTACACGGCCCACCCTATAAGTATGCGTGTTAAATTTTACAATCAGCCGAACGCACGTCATATTTATAGTCGCGGGCCGTGGCCCGCGTCACTTTTCGCCCGACACGTATACGTACGGCCATCCCGAATTTGGAACGATCAATGCGAAACTTTAAAGCGCGCCCCCTCCCTTTGCCCCTCGTCGTTAACCTGGAAATTGAAAAAGTTGCGCGGGAGTGTGGAGGGGAGGGACGGAGCGAGGTGGGGTCGAGGCGAGGGAGAAATTTTATAAAGTCGACGAGCAGTCAATGAGCCGTTTGATCGGCGCGGCGATTGTTCGCCGACATTATGCCTCCTAAAACCTACTTGCAGCTTGGCAGGCTCTTTATACACACGTTCACGCATCTATGTATAATTTAGCCCCGGTATAATAGCGACACCGATACCCCTGTGAAAGTTGCCCGAGTCGTGGAGTATACAGTCCGGATAAAACTGGAACTATACCTGCAGTAGCGTGAACTCGTACGGGCATGGCTAGGAATGCCTATGGAATATATATATATATAGGTCACGCATATATCAATCGACGTAGGACCTATAAAGCGAGTGCGTGCAATAGCATCAGCAACAGCAACAACATCAACAACAATAACAAAAATACAAGAAGTAGAAAAAAAAACCTCTCAAATCCTGACTCGCTCGTTAATCCGCGTCGCTCGAGAGAAGGTCGCAAAGTATGTTATATCTGGGCAGGCGGACTCGCTCGCTCTCTCGCTCTTATCGAGAGCTCGTTCAAAGGAGGATCGTTGCGCCACGCCGGGGCTTTTGTCTTCTGGTGCTTCGAGCTCGCCCCTCCCCCTCCCCCGCACTCCGCCAGGCTTGTATAATGGATTCAGGGAGAAGAGGAGCCGCTTCCTCCCCGCGGGTCTTACGTCTAACTTATTTATCTTAGGCTACTTATCTCGACGGGACTATGTATACGCTCTTCGTCCCGGGCTCTATCTCTCTCTCTCTCTCTCTCTCTCTCTCTCTCTCTCTCTCTCTCTCTCTCTCTGTCTCTCAGTCTCTTCCGCTCTTCGACCTAGCCTGTCGTCGGATGCTAGACGCGCAATCCAATTAAGCGTGCGCTTCGCTTTATGGAATCGTGGAAGAGAAAGGGAGAGAGAAAGATAGACAAAGAGAGAGGAAGAAAGAGAGAGTGAGAGAGAGAGCTGCACTTCAGGGTGAGCTCCACCACGTTAGAATTAATCTGGAAAGATAACTAATTGCGTAAAGACAACCAACGTCGCGTCGCTCGCGCGAACATCGATGGACTCCCGCTTTATCCTGGATCCCGCGCTCCCTGCACTTTTACGATTTCCTTCTGCCGTACGCTTCACGTTCGCACTTGCGCGCCACCGTTATACAGCTGCCACGGTGTTACATCGATTATCGATTTTTCTCTCCTTATCGACCAGCACCCCCGTAAGTCATACGAGCGCCCGAGTGAGAATCGTAACTCGATAATACGAGATAATTTCTTGGGATTTGCGGTGGATCAAAATAGCGAAATTTTATCAACTCATCGGAAGGGTTCGGGTGTATCGTTTTTTTTTTGTTCCTTAATCGAGTTGAGACGATTATTTCTGAAAGGGCTCTTGCGTACAAAACTCCGATACTGCTCCATAGAAATAAAATTTGATTTTTTAACATTCGATCGTATCGATTTTGAACGCTCGAAAACAGCCATTTGCCCCATTTATCCAAACATTTGATAAATAAATTGTTCCAATAGCCTCAATTTAAATCGAAGTATCTATAACAAACTCAAATTAACTATGTTAAGTTTTGCAAGCATTAGTTCACTATTGTAACATTTGCAATTCTTGTAACAATATATCCTATAAGAATCATATTCTCCCCAATGCTCCCAGTCTGCTTGCTGAAAATACCCCCCTCCCCCTTTCGCCCAGGCGACTGCTCGAATAATTCGTTCGATCTCGCGATTGCACCAATCACCGGCTCCGGAATGGGTTCATATATCTTTTGAACTCACGACTCCGGTGGAATCGGGGGAACGAATGAGAACCGCTAACTTATCTCAAAGTATGACAAAAAGGTAATTGGAAACTCGATTTTCCGAAGTAGCGTGTTTCGGTAAAAAAAGGGAAAAAAAGAAGGAAATTCTCAGAAAATTGCAGACTACGTCGGGTCGTCCTTTACCAATATATATATATATATATATATATATATATATATATATATATATATATATATATATATGTAGTTTTTACCGGGACTGATGCGAAGATTTCTGCTCTCGACCTGAATTTAAACTTCATATAATAACTATCTACAATATTTATAGAGTGCAGAATTTCCAACAAAATTTGTGCTTAAACTTTTCAAATTTACTTTACAAATTACGAGAAAAAAGAAATCATAATAATAATTGCAAAAGTGTCGCAAGGCTTTTTCCTGTAAACGAAATCCGTTTCACGTACAGTTACAGCTAACAGCGATCCAAAAACCACATCCCTCTCTCGATTTTTTGCTGTTTTTTCTTTCGATTTAGCCAACGAGAGTGGTCGATCGATCGATTTAACGGAATATGACAGTCTGAAATTTACTATCCAGAGTTATTTTCCTATTTTTACCGCTACCAGTTAAAGCGTCTCCAAGGACCTATTCCAATATCGTTCCTATTTTACAGCCGACTCGTGTTCCCTGCCCAGTTCTGGAATATTCGTGCGTAGATATCTGTGTATCATTCTTGTGTGTATATGTATATATATATATATATATATATATATATATATATATATATATATAATAATAACGTGCGCGCAATATGAAACATTTCAATACATGCACCTGTCTAGATTTATATATATGCACGTATATATCACTTTGCGTGTCTATTATCTATTTTAGGGATATGTATGTTGAGAAATATAAGATGTTTTTAGAAATTCCATAAGAGACAACAATTTCCTTCCTAAAAATAATAAATTTTATTAATTTACAGCAAGGATTTTTATTAAATTCGAATAAAAAATGATAGGTTGCTTTTAATTATTCAGTGATTCAATCGTATTGGATGGCGTTTCACCCTTCAGTAATTCGTTGTTCATATTTTTTCAGTATTTCGTCGGAATCAACTGACAAACTTTTGAACTTTATAATTTATATTTATTGGAAACGGAAATTGAGATAATTGAATAGGGAAATAACATTAATTGAATCATCGATAAAGCCTTTCGATTAAATGATTTTAAAAGTTCGTAACCCATGTCTGATCATCAAAGAAAAATATCTATTATGAGAATACAACATTTATATTTGATCAACGGTAAAAAATTTAATATCATCAAGCAAACCTCCATCCATCGCCATGTTATAACGGCGATATTATATCAATCAGGTGCGGCGTTAGGGAATAATAATTCATGCATACACACACATACACACACACACACACACACACACACACACACACACACACACACACACACACACATCTCATTCCCGCAAAACCGTGATTGTTTCTTTCTGCAACAATGCTCGCGACCACTGCGGCCCCGCCACACATCCCGCACCCATAGCCGAGGTATTTTCTTACGAAATTTATTTTTCTTTCGCGGACAGCTCGCCGCCCTCCTCCCTCCTCGTCCTCCGCCGCCCCGTACCTCGCGCGCTCGTTCCAGCGACGACCGCGCGGAGGTGGAGAAAAACGCTTGCTCAGGCATTAATTCGAGCGCGCGTGCACGGAAAAGTGCCAGGCCGACGCGTGTATGTACGGAGAGAAAATGTCCCCTCCCCCCTACCCCCTGCCCGCCGCCGCGCCACTGCGAAGAAAGAGCAGCGCGCGCATAAATTAAAGAAAGTTTGCCGCGCAGCCCGGCGCGGAAGAGGAAACCGGTTGGTGAAGGGGCGGGTGGGGATGGGGGCGGGGGAAGTGGCACACAAAGGACCATCGGCAACCGAAACAGCCGAGGAGGAGTTCGCTTTGATCCCCCACCTCCGAGCTATCCCCTCCTCCATCGGCCTGGCTTTAATCGAACCGCTGCACAACATATGATCTCGCAAGGTAATTTGTCTCGTTAAAATAATTTTCATCAATGCCTGTTTGGCAAATTAGCCTTCTGAATGATAATCTTTATGTATACAATGTATTATGTATATAAAATATATATATATATACAAGAATCCTTTTGACACCAATGATTCTATCATGCGACGAGAGGAAAATGATAAAATACAATGAATTTAATTTAAAAGACATTTTTTATTAGTTCTACTTCATAACTTTATAACTCTTTAATGTATTATTTAATTTTCTTAATAATTGATAGCTTTATTTTAATAAAACGGTTGAGTATAAATTATATTGATTTCCCATTATACCACTAATTGTATTTAAAGAATCTTGTGCATTGAATCAACTTTATTTGGTTTTTAATTTAAATTTAAACGAGCATATTTTGTATGATAATTTCTTAACTCTTTATATACGTTAATAAAACATATTCCGCGTATTCTGTAGACATAAATGAAAAAAAGCATCTGTTAATAACATTTAATGTGTTTTAAAAAATGACAAATTTATAAAGAAATTGAAAAAATCATATTCGGTCAGCAGAATCTTCAATTAAGATATTGAAAATGAAGAGCGCAATTTAGGAAAGCTTAGAAATATCTTGAAGTGTCAAGTAGTCAAAAGAAGAAATTCTAAAAAATGGAACTAGAAAGAGAATCGATTCGTTACTTAGTCAGAATAATTAAAATGAATTTGTACGTCAAATAGATATAAATTATTCAAATTGAAATAAATTATAAATGACATAAATTTCATCTTTTTACTACGTACATTCCGACGCTATTATCATTCTAGAAAAACCCCGCTGATGTTTTCTTCGTCCACGTGGTTCAGTTGTTTTTCTTCTTTATTTTTATTTTTGATCTTTTTCAACCCAAATTCGGTTTTTTAAACCCACGTACGCTGGTTCTGCTTTGCAGACCACGCGCCCATCCTTGACTGTTGTCAAGTCGATTCAAGAGTCACTGGAAAGAACGGGACGGCGAGGCGGTGGCCAATTCGACCCCCCTCGCGGTTATTTACACGCAAACGTCCAGCACGAGAGACGGCGGCCATAATCCGGCCCGCGCTGCTCTTCTCGACGCCGGCCAGCATGCATGCCGCGTGCGTGCGTGCCAGCGACTATTATCAACGGGGGGGGGGGTGCGCTGCTTGGCGCCCTGGAGATTTTTCGTGTGTATGTGTGTGTGTGTGTGCGTGTGTCTACACGCACGCACGAAAAATGGCTTTTTCTCACGAAATCTACCACCGTTTGGCTTGAGTAACTCTCTCTCCTTCTGCCCCTCCCCTCTGTATCTCATTGGCTACCTCACTCCATCCCAAGCGACACAAACTACCCGGTATTAAGCGAAAGAATCAAATGCTTTATTCAATTGAACTTCGGCATTTATCGCTCCAGTCGAAGAAACTTATATATATATATATATATATATATATATATATATATATATATATATATATATATATATAATAGTAGTGGGTGTGCTTCGGCGGAGCATATTGCGCGCGCGGGACACGAGACCGCCGGGAGCACCGCCTGTTTGCCACTTACCGCATCCACCATCTTGCGCCTTATCTGAAGCCCGAGAAACGAATCTATTCGTTCGTTATGCCAAGCGCGCCAAAGAACGGATGTTTTTCATTTCGAGATCGGGACTTTCGCAGGCGATAAGAGGTATCGCGTTGATTCGACACCCTTTCGTATCTGAAGAATACGGAAGTGACCGCGTTTTATCCTTCTAACGCTGAATACGTGAATTAAAATCGTCCTTTGCGATGAGGGTTTACCAATGTAGTCTATGTATTATCCGTAAGCTTAATATTGTAGGGATGGAAGAAATTATGGGGTAGCGACAAAAATCAGATTAATTATTTTCATTGGAAATGAAACAGTATGGACAAAAGCATTTTTAACGGGTTTTCGTTCATGCAGACACGAAATAATAGCAGTAATTGTCGGAATATGTCTCTATGGGGGTCTCATACGTCACTGATCGCAAATTCACGAATCACCTATCAGCACTCAAAATGGCACTTATCGATGTTGCGCTCCAACATTTTCACTAGAAATATTTATTTTGGAATGGTAATAACTTTTTCAAAAAGCCATTTTAAATATGTCAAATTTGGACAACGAATAGTCGCAGTAAGCGACTCAAACATTCGTTAAACGGATGTTTTAGCTATTGCGAAAGTAAAAAACAACTCACGAACATTTATTAATCGAAACGTAAATTCTATACGACAATTGAACGTGCGCTTCGATCAACGGTGCGATGACATATAGGACAGCTAATACTGTTAATAACTGTCTATTTGTATAAAAATGTTGCACAATTCGAAAGTACGACGAATTATATCGAAAATTCTAAAGAACAACTTTAAGCGAATAAGCTTTAAGTAAACCCCGACGCAGTTTCATCTTGTCTCGAAGTTCGACAAATATCAGACGCAAAGAAAGAGAGGGAGAGACAGAGAAAGAGAGAAAGAGAGAGAGAAAGAGAGAGAGAGACGCAGAAATCGGAAATAGACAAGGCAGCGAGAGAAAACCAGAGCGAGCCCAAGCGGAGCGGGCCATCTGGCGCGGACCGACGGCAGCGGGCGCCAGAAGTGCCGTTCGAGAGCGAATTGAATTTGTGTAAAAGCCGCGGATAGAATTTGTAATTAAACAGCTGTTACGGTCGGGCGACTCGCGGGTGACGGAGGGGGGGCGGAGTTGGAGCGGCTATCTTTCTTATATATTGACCGACCGCTGGGCGCTGGGCCGCCGATATTTGCGCGCCCGTGTTAAGAAGTGTGGGCCCCCCGTTCGCGCGTCCTGCGAAGAGAGGAAAGTGCGGTTCGGATTTTCTGGTTTCCGCGGAAGCAACCTGGATTTCTTCTGCGATCCGAGAACTTGGCGCACGCGACACTTGCCCGCGAAACTACGACGGTATTTCGAGCATCAAAGGAGCGTCTTTGTTTAACAATGAGCGGCGGCCTGGCCTTTTATCATTGGATTTTGCCGTTTTTCAATAGCCTTGCTTTAAGTAGAGTCGTGAACGTACGATTGTAAAGGCAGCTATACGTGAGAAAAGTTTGCAAATCACAATCTTTGAAATTTACCGGAATTATGCGTTCAAGTATGACGAATGCTGCGTAAAAATTTTTCGAGCACTGCGCACTGTTTCGTGTCCGAGTAATCGCTTCGCTTAATGTTTGCGAAAATCCATACAATCTCCAGACTGAGGAAAATATATTCCGTTTTCAACTGAGTACCGTCGTAAATTATCAGAAGATTTAAGAAATACTTAAGAAATCTCAATAAATTAAATAAATCAACTAATCTTGCAGAGTGTAAATACTTTGTATTGACTGCAGTTAAATTATACTTTTTTACAACGCAACGCCTGATATATATAAAGCACGCACAAAAAATATTTTTTGAACTCAAGACGATCGAGCTCGTCGCATTACATGGAGCACTGTTGGCGGAAAACTAACAAAAACGATTCAAAAGACCTTTTTTTTTTAAATAATCAATTTTTTTAATAGAGCGTACAAACCGTTTTATAAATTAAATATTTTTCTGCAGAGAAAGTATTCCAATGCACAAATTATATGATCAATAACCATCATATACTTATATATGAATCAAAATAATACGAATACCTTTGGAAATATTCCTATACGTTATACGTTAAAATTTGAAATATTCCAACAACAAAAAATATTGATTCGTTCATTATTTATCCTCTCCTTTTATAGGATATAATTTGAAAAACAATTTCAAAATCTTCAAAGTACTTACATTACTTTAAAATTTTATCAAATTTTAATTGGATAACTCAAAATAAATTGTATTATTGAGCGATTTTCCAAAAATAGCTCCAGAATAACGATGTAATTCTCTTTTAAATAACAAAGAGAAGTCATCACTTCATTTTTGTTTACTAATTTTCGATATAAAACTAGTCGTGCGCTATAAATATTTTTCAAAACAAAAAAGTTAGCCTTATGAAGTATAACAAAATAATTCACTAATACAGAACAAAGGACCAGGGCGAGATGATATTTTAGCAGCAGCACTTTGTTCGACTTTGATCTTTACGGGCATAAAAGACGGTTCGGCCTTAATAGTAATCTCTGGCTTTTTCATTTTTAATTAAGTTTTTATCCATACTTGTCTTTTTCTAATTTTCTATTCTCTCTTTATCTCTCTCTCTCTCTCTCTCTCTCTCTCTCTCTCTCTCTCTCTCTCTCTCCTCTTTCTGCCTCTTTTTTCCTTTGTCTCCGTCTATTCTCTGTAGCCTTTTTCAACGTTTCTTTTTCTTTCTTCCTTTTTTACCGTCTTTGTTTCTTTGTTATTGCGGTTTTCGATGATTCTTTTTACATTTTTTTTATACCGCATCCTGTACAATAATTTTATTACCGATTTACAATATTCATCTTATGACGATTGAATTAGAGAAAATTATATATATATAATACAAAATTATCGTAGTAATAAACTTATTTTTGCTAAGATTAAATTTATCACGCCTTAGGGAAGGAACATTTTATTCAATAAATAAATGAAAAACTGTCATCCTTTATCATAAAAATACCTTTAAGTAATAATTTGCATTAGCGTTACTCTCCGATTATTGGCTTTCTAATTAACAAAATAAAATGAGCTTTTCCTTTTATGAAAATTTGCCATCGCTCTATTTTATAGTAGTATGCTTTCTTTCTGCTGCAACGATTATCCGTTCTGGGCGATCGATAAAGTGCAACAAAAAAAAAAGTAACGTCGCCGAATGGGATTCCATTTACATTACCGGCTTTTCCGCGGCCCGATCTCGAACCGCAACAGTAAACTTCCATCATTGATAAATCGAGTCCTCGACTAGATGTATATATATATATATATATATATATATATATATATATATATATATATGCAAGCTCGAAAGATTCATCGACTGGTTTTGAACTTTCCGAATGCCCCCCGCGCCCCGCCCGATGTTCGACGAAGAAAGGAACTCCAGTCTTCGGCTAGGAACGCCAACACATCATCGTCCATGTACATTATTATTCAGATAAAGTTATTTCATTAAAAATATAGAGAGGTGGAGGGTAGAGAGCAATTCGTCGGCCAATACGAAACAAACTCTTGCCTAACTCCATTAGTATATATATTGCTCCATGTGTGTGTGTGTATGCGCGTGCAGTCGCGTGCGCGCGCTTTTGTGTGTGTGTATGTGTGTGTGTGTGTGTGTGTGTATAACCTCTTGGCGAGTTGAAGCCTGTCTGTATTATTTATATGCGGTCGGCGCGCCGAGTATTAATTTTCTCAACCCGGGAAAACCCCGTTAGAAATTTATTACCCCTGAACTCTCACCCTCGTTAGAAATTTTCTCTCTCTACTCTCCTCTCTCACTTTCTCTCGTCTCTCCTCTCATCTCGTCTCTCTCTCTCTCTCTCTCTCTCTTTCTCTCGCTCTCTCCTCTCTCTCTCTCTCTCTCTCTCTCTCTCTCCTCTCTCTCTCTTTCTCTGCACAGCATTGCAATGTTCCCGCTCCTGTATTAAAATGCGCAAGATACGAGGGGAGATAACTATAAAAAAGAAATAAAATAAAAAAATGCCTACGATAGGAAGATACATAAAGAATATATTATATATATATATATATATATATATATATATATATATATATGTAAATGCCGAATCATATACTGCCCGCTCTTTTATTACTGCAAGCTCGACGAAAATTACGCCACGAGGCCCCGAGCGCGCCCCACAATTTTCGGATCGCGTACACACGTATACAAGCAGATTCCGCGCCGTCGAAGGGGTTAGGGGTAGCGGGCGGGCATATATTACCGGACTCAGCAGAAAATCAGTGGGCGGGGAGGGGGGTTATAGGGAGCAAGCGCTGTGGGACGGGGGAGCTTTATCGTTTCGACGCCCCCAACCCCCTTCCCCTCTACCGCGGTCGTGCCCTGCCGCATCTATGTAAGCAAATGTGCATGTCGCGTCGCGCGAGCCACCGAACTTTACATCGACGACTGGGGCGCGCATTGCTGCGGTAATATCTTGGCTCTCCCCAACCCCAGCTAACCCCTACGTACCTGCCGTATCCCCGAAGGAGCTCTCGAAGTTTAGATGAATATTTACGCGAATTCTTCCAACGGGACTGGGTACAATATGAGTATTGTAGTCTTCGAGAGTCAGCTTAAACTTTTCAACAGATATATATATATATATATATATATATATATATATATATATATATATATATAAAGTCTATCTGTGTGTGTATCTGATGTACACGCATCTTTTTCCGATATACCTAATGCATCGCGTTTCCTCGGTAAGGTGCACCATCTCAGCCGAATCGCGTTTTAATGGAAAATTTCTATATATATATATATATATATATATATATATATATATATATATATGTATAAATGTGTGTGCGTGTGTGTGTGTGTATAGAGCGTTATTATAGTAGCTTTAGTATATACATAGATATACTCGTCCGATCTCAAAAACAGATATTATTTTCCATCAGCCTATGATGCTCATGACTGTCTCTATACACAATCCTAAACTTGTTCGATACATCGAATCGTATGATTTTTCAATGTTGTAAAGTCGATGCACGATATAATCGTCAAGATCTACAGTGCTTTACGCCATTACGAATTATTTAATGGCAATTAATTCGCGGCGCAGTACCCGGACGATTGGCGTATGCAAGGAAAAAAGGAACAGTTTTTCAAATTGATCTGAAGTTAGATCTGAGCAAAGAATTGGCGATATTACGTACGCGCATATTCAACGGAACAAAAATCATTAATATACCAATACTATTTTTGTAGCTTATAGCAAAATAAGTCGTATTAAATTGAAGAAGTGACATTCGAACACGGGCACGTCGTATATTGTGAATTAAGTCTTTGTATTCCGAGTGGGGCAAGACGGCCGGTCTCGGAAATTTAAGTACGGCCCAAAAATTGAATGCAGCCGAATCGAGCTATCGAAATCATTCTTAAACAAATGAGCATTGCATCCGAAAAAAGCTCGAATTTTAACGAAATTTAACGAAACGATAAGGCAAGTAATCTTTCTAAATATTCCACGATTCTCGGGTCATATTTCCTTCTTACTTATCAATAAGAATTCCGATTATAATTAATGATTGATTAATATCGATTATCTCTCCATTTTTATCATTCTGACTTTATCAGATATCTTATTATATAATAAAATGACTTTACAATCTTCACAAGTCACAAAAAAACAATGATATAATCATAACAAAGAACAGGAAATTTCCGTTATGTTCTCTCATTACATAAAAATAATATGTGAAACTGTTTTTAAAATAATTTAAAAATATATTTAATATTCGCTTTCCTCAAATATTCTTAGTAAAAGCTTAAAGAAAAGTTCACGTTTTAACTCTTAAATATTTGGATTAAACAAAGATTTATGACGATAAGACTTAAACTCTTACTCCCTTAATTGACTTAATTGTTAAAAAATAAAACTATCATAAATATATCACGAACAGGTAAAAAGAACTAATGAAATACAGTAGCAATGTTACCTATGTTTAAATACTCACGGCCCCCTGTAATTTAGCCGATTATTGCAGAATTGTTAACAGGTAAATAACCCGATAGTTATCTAATGGCGAGCTGCATGCGAAGACTAAATGCTTCATTGGTACTTTGAAAAGTCTTGTTTTCGATAAAAATAACAACAGCGTATAATAATCCAAAGATTTTTAAATAAATTGCGAGATTAACTTACTCGTGAAAGTGCACGTGAGCAAAACGTGACAATCATGTAACTGGATCTGGACGCTCTGTTAAATCCTCGAATGCGCTTAGAAATTACTACGTTCAAAATTTCAGAATTTCGAATTGAATTAATATAATTTTGTATTATTGTTGGAATTTATTCGGTTTTGAATATGTTGCATTATATTCAGAGCTGTATAGTGTAAGAACGTGCATGGTTTAAATTAAACCAGAAACTTTTATAAAAAAATTTATTTTATTAATGATCTATGTTGATTAAAACAATAAATTATTTTATAATAATCATGTACTTGTGCTTGAAGATAAATATTTGAAATCTACAGTCATTAATAGCCATTAATCTAAAAAGGATTATATTATAAAATTATTGACAGGACATCGATGATTTTCTGGGAATCTGTTTTTTTCCTTGCTTCTCCCATCTGAAATTCTACAAATTTCATCTATTTGTTAAATTAGAAATGTTTAAATACATTCGAGTATACAAATGTCAAAAGAGGAAAACACATTTATTTTAAATAAGATCTGATCTTCATTAATCATGTGCATTGACATGTAAATATGTTACATAAAATTTTACTTCAATCAAAAATTTCTTCAATATCTTGTGAAGGTAACATAAACATTAGCTAAAATCCTCTTATAAGTGAAAAAAATCTTTAAATTTAAATAACTCGTTTTTGTGCTTTAAATATATGTAGATATATATATATATATATATATATATATATATATATATATATATATCATTTCTCAATTGAATGAAAAAAGTGTTAAAAACAAATATTTACGTCACTCAGGGGGAATAGTATCAAAATACTAATTTTATACTAATTTTTGTTTTTGTTACTACTTTATTTATGTAATTAATTTAATACTAAATATGTCATTCAATTATCTTAAAAATAACGGGATTACGAACGCTAAAATCCATGAATCCCAATGAATTTTCTCAATAGAAAAACTTAATGGCTCGTTTGAAAAGTATAATATGAAAATTTCATTGGAAAAACGTTGAAGAATGATAAATCGAACCGCCGAGAAATACAATTTTAAAGAAACTTTTTCGTATCGCCCGTTCCAATACCACGGATGGGCTGAGTTGGACTTGTAAAAATATCCGTTGCCGCTGTAGTTTGAATAAGAAAAGAGTTCCGAGGAAAATAAACTGGGAGCCAGTTTGCGTCGAGAGACCGAACAGCATATCCACCTAAGTAGGATTGAAACCAACCTAAAACAATAAGGGAATTTCCAGTTGTGGAGAATTCGATACTTCAGCGGTATGATTTTATATTAGAATTGGAATAAAACTTTTCGATATTTTTAATTTTACCAATAAATTATAATCAGCGGAATTTCGTTTCATTTCCATTTAGTAATCTCTCGAGACTTTTAAAAATGTTCAGGAAATTCTTATCTGCACCATTCTGAAGCTAGAAATCACAAGTTTCAGATGATTATTAGTTTTGGTCATGTACGTCATATTGCAATATGATTTTTACCTCGGAAAATTTATTTCTCTCATTCTCTCTCTCTCTCTCTCTCTCTCTCTCTCTCGCTCTACCCCAGGAGATGATGTAACTATTTTAAAATTTTATAGCTTATATTACAAAGTAATTTAGGATAATTATTAGTGAAGGCATCAAATACGTAATTTAAAAAGTCTATGTAATCAATTTACGAG
Source organism: Sycobia sp. Sy_11 (assembly GCA_018907035.1). Taxonomy (NCBI): domain Eukaryota; kingdom Metazoa; phylum Arthropoda; class Insecta; order Hymenoptera; family Epichrysomallidae; genus Sycobia; species Sycobia sp. Sy_11. The sequence goes on from JACCIC010000021.1 coordinate 1,191,327, forward strand.
AAATACCGACTTAAGTATTAGCAATTTTCAAATCAAAAAACTTCTTCATTCACAATGTTTAATTATTACCGTTTAAACTGATCTCATATTCTCTTCGTGATTCTCTGAATGTCTCTTTTCTAATATAGTACTGAAACATAAATAAAAAAAATATTTTCTATCGAAGCCTGAGGGCTATTTATAGATATTTTAATATCAAAAATAATTTTTTTTTATACCAATAGCATTTGAATTCATTTCTTAGAAGTGAAATTAGAATAAAAGTTGAAATCGCTGAAATTAATTTGATTTCTAATATGTTTTCAATAAGTTTTAGTAGAATTCCATAATTCAATTAGAACTTCTGCGGAATAACTTACGAGGTCAATTTCCTAATATTATAACTTCATAAAATATTTTTAGAAGCGTGGAGAATATTACCTAATTGTAAATGAATGAATAAATTCTTTAAAAATAAAAATAAAAAAAAACCTGTGTCTCCCCATTTGACCTCGCCTAGAATAAGAGGGAATAAATCAAGGATCTAAACTTTTACTCGCAGGAGGCAGTTACTCGTGTATTAAGACCCCAAAAATAAGCTGATCTATATACAATGATAAAACGCAAAAATGGCGAAACTGTCGATGTCTTGGGGAAAAAAGCATCGCCTACCCGGTCGGACGAAAAAAATACGCGTAGAGAAATTAACGAGCGACGGGCTCGTTCCTCACAAATAATTCCATAAAAATCGGACATCCGGCCAGCCCGATCAAGGACCGTCCGCCACATACTCGTCGGCCGAACAATGGCGCAAATCAACGCCGGATAATCGACCTCGCTTCTATACTCCGCAGAACGTCCGGTCGCGTCGGCCGTCATCCTCGCGGGACGCGCAGTTACGCACGAATGGGAAAAGTCCCCGGCGCTGCTGCACGCCCCACCCACCCCGCAGGTATGCGAAAGATAAAGAAGAAGAAGAAGAAGAAGAAGAAAAGCAGAACGTTGAAGATAGAAGAAAAACGCGCCGGCGGCAATAATAAAACTATAGGTATGTAGGAAGATCGAGCGAGTGCCACCGACTAAGGTATCCGGCCGCGCAACGCCTCCTCGATTTAGAAGCGTGCGTATATATCTATATGTTTTAAAAGACTCGCGATGGCGACCTCCAAGCTGAGGGGAGTCGGAGTATCAAGGCGGAGAAGGAGATGGAGCAAAAGAGACAGGAACGATGAAAAAGACTCGAAAGGAATATATATATATATATATATATATATATATATATATATATATATGTACGTGTGCTAGCGTAAACGTTCGACTTTAAAGGTGTCGGAGAGAAGCACGAGTAATCATGCGTCTGTGTGTGTGTGTGTGTGTGTGTGTGTGTGTGTGTGTGTGTGTGTGTGTGTGTGTGTGTGTGTGTGTGTGTGTGTGTGTGTGTGTGTGTGTGTGTGCCTATCTTCGTGCCGACGCGCGCGTGTCTCGGGCGCTGCCTGGCGTGAAGACTCGCTGCCGCTGCGCAAAAGTGAGGGAATGAGAGATAGGGGCTGGGAGTGGGAGAAGGGGGGGGGGGACATCGAGCAAGAGTAGAGGATATAAACCGTAAATGTATACATGAAAAGATAGCTAGTTTCCTCGCAACTTCCTTCTGTTCCCTCTCCCACGGCGATTTCTTCCTTCTTCTTACTCCGCCCTGACCCCACCCCTTAAACTCCACCCCGGCGCCCCGCGAACAACCTCTCGTACTATATTACTTCTGTTGCTGCTGCTGCTGCTGCTGCTTCTGCCGCTATCCATCCCCTCCCATTCGACCGCGCTTTGTCTTCCTCTCTGTCTAGTTCGCTCATGACGGCCGTTAAAAATAGCCGTCATAATTCCCGACGCTACTTTTCGTTCTTTATTTTTTCCTCCCCTTCCTCTTTTCCTTTCCTTTCTTTCGTTCTTTCTTTTTTTTCTTTGAACTAACTTTCTTGGACAATGATAAAAGGAAGAGGCGGAAAGGCGCTAAAACGAAGGCGGAATGTAGAACGGCCGCCGCCTAATTTAGGCTGCACGCGGCCGCCACCTCTGCCCCTCCGAGGCTCTTACAATCATCACAATTATTCAGAAGTAAGAAAAAAGAAGAGCGAGGGGCAAAAAAATGCCCCGGCACTCCTTCGAGGTAATTTTGCTTTTTCCTCAGTGGGCTCTCCGAGGCAGCTGCTATGAAAAATAGAGCAGTGGTAGTAGCACCAGCAGTTCGCCATGATCATCCCTTTCTCCTTCGGTCGTCCCGCCCTCTCCCCCTTCTCCTCTCTCTCTCTCTTTCCCTACCCATGTGTGTGTGTGTGTGTGTGTGTGTGTGTGTGTGTGTGTGTGTAGTTCCTCTCGTTCTCCCAGGAGCTACCTCCGACATTATTGCATCGCCACGAAAGTTCCTTATTAGGTTATCGAGTTCTCGAAGGTAAAAGTAAGGGTAACTTGAATACCTGGGCCAAATACTCGCATTATCGAATTACCCAAGACGGAGGGAGGGCGAGGTTGGCAAAAGTACCAGGGGCAATGCCGCCTATATATATATAAACAAAGCCAAAATTACCGACTCCGCCGGCCCACGCGCACGCAGGCAAAAAACTTTTGTTGTGTGTATATATATATATATATATATATATATATATATATATATATATATCCCGACAGTCCCGGGACAGCTAACGAAATTCTCCCGTTCGCCCGGGAAGTCGAACATTGCCCCATCCCCTGCACACACACACACACACACACACACACAAAAGCAACAAAAATCCCAGATCTACCAGTCCTGGTTCCCTGCCGATAACTCAATATAGACTATCTCTTTCCCTCTCTCCCTTAGCGCTCGGCAAACGGGGTCGAAAGTGTCGCGCTTTTTCTTTTTCCCTTTACGACAGCCTGACAATAAACAAGTCCGCGTTCGCGCAGCGCAAGAACATCGCAGCTCTGCTCGGGAAAGAAAGGTAGAGGGAAAGAGGAATGGTTAGTGTGGGCAACTGTCTCCCCTCCCCCCCTTCCCCCCGTTCCACAGTCCCGGCAAAATGCCCCAATATAACGCAAGAAACAGCGGGGAATAAAGCCAGGGCGTCACGCGCGTTACGGTCGAGCCGCGTCGGTAAAGCCCCGGTGTCTTGTTTCCGTAATTTTGCCGGCTCGATCTCGTGGACCGTCGCACCCGTTTCTCCCCCCCCCTCCCTCACTCATCCGCGCAACGGGTAAACCCTGTCTCTCGCGCCAGCAGTCTCGCGTCCAGCTTTAGCCCCGCGCGAATCCTCGAGACGTCGCGGTCGGGCGCAAGAGTGTTAATAAAAAAAAAAAAAAAAAAAAAAAAAAAGAAAGTCCGAAGAGTCGGAGGTAAAAACAACTTTAAGTTCCCGGCGACAAGTCTCGCGAAAGAGGGTTGCAGCAGTTCATTTGTCGCGCGCGCGACGAAGCTCGCGAGAGGAAAAGCTGACTGGCGCTCGTCGGCGGCCACGCGCGCGTGCGAAAGCACTGGAAAAAGTTCGGGAGCTGTGGGGGAGTGTGCCGAAAAAAAAAATAAATAAATAAAAAATAAAACTCGATTTTCGCACTCGGCGCTTCGAAAAGCAGGGTGATGGGTAGAGGGAGGGGGAGGGCGATAGAAGAGGCGGCAGAGACGACGCGGAGAGGGCGACGCGACGTTAACGAGGCCTAAAATCCGTCACTCTTCCGATTTTCGTCCTCCGTTGATTTGTTTTTCTGTATAACTTTTTTTCTTCGCTTTTTTTTTTTGAACCCATAAAGCTCGCGTCGAGTTCTGGAATGCGCGGGGCTTAACCGGTCAGCAAAGCTGCCGAGGGGAATTTCGAATCTCTATTTTTTGATTTATTTATTTATTTTTATTTTTTGTTTTTTTATTTGTCGGTGGACAGGGGCGGACGGAGTAGCAAAGCGTAGATAGAAAAAGATTGAAATATCGAGCGGGCCACGAACGGAACCGACGGCCGAGCCGTGCGATTACTTTTGTTTCAACGTTCTCTCACGACTCGGAGCCCCGGAATAAAGACTCTGCGGAATTCCGCCTATATGACGCGGATGAAAATTATTCCACGCGCCGTTTGATCGAACGAGGCGGGGGCGAAGGGTGGTGGGGAGGTAGGGGAATATATTCGAGTGTATAATCATACCCGAGGGCCCGCTCCTTACATGCGGGACCGCACACCACCCGCCCGGCATTCAATCAACTTTATCTGGATCTCGCCTAAGATTGCGCATATTTTACCGGAAAGTCGAATTTTTATCTGGCGAAGGGTGTCACCCTATATATATATATATGCCGAGAATTATATATAAGTCGCATAAATTGATCTTACTTCTTTTATTTCCTTCCTCGATCACGTAGAAGTTTATCGCGTAGATGTGAATAATATTATTTATTAAGGCGGCAATTGCCTACAGTCTAGAAATTGACGATAATTTTGATATTTCTGCTCAATGAATCGAGGCGTGCTTTATCTATACGTACATATACATTTACATGAAAACCAAGTATCCGATGCTTCTTAGTAAACACGAAGAATAACGCCGAAAATACCGTTCAATCAATTTAGCGAGCCAGATGTTTTACGTACCTTCACTTAGGTCGGGCAATAAAGTTTTACACGCGTCGACGGAATTAAGGAGAAATCGGGCTTCAAATAAAAGTAAAGAATATTCGGGCGTCGTAAATCGCGAGAACGCGAACGAGAAGCCGGGTGAAAGGAGAAAAAGTAAATAAAGCCAGTTTACTAAAAATAAAATGAGAAAAATTTCTTTTTACAGCCGAGAAATTAAAACAGTCACAACACTCCTTCCCTCCCCCCCTCACCAGCCACGGCAATCCTGTCTTTGGATTCAGAGCGAAAGTTTGCCTATTCATTTAATTACATTTGAAATTAACTCCTTTACTCACTCTCTATCACGCTCTCTCTCTCTCTCTCTCTCTCTCTCTCTCTCTCTCTTTCTCTCTCTCACGCACAGACCCCCTCCCACACACACACACTTTTGTCTTATCTAATAAGACAGGCTTTCCGTATTTCGTTCTCTCTCGTCGAAAGAATTATTCTTTGATCAATGGGAAATCAGAGGAAAAAGCAACTTCGGAGACTTCGTGATTTATATATAAGGAAACTTCAAAGCCGCGGCTCGGGATTTCGCCGGTAAAAGCACGTTCCCCCCTTAAATCGAGCAGTGCATCAGGATTACGTACGTCCGAAAACCCCGTACAGATCCGCTCGGAGGTATGGGGGAGAGGGAGGTGCCGCACATAGCACCCGCTCCCCAAACACACACACACACGCGCGCGCGCGCGCGCGCATACACATACGTATGCACACGAGCATATAATGCAGGAGAAGGTTCGGTGGATCGGATTCGCGGGCATATATATACCGAATCCGAAGGGTCTTGCCTTTGAAATCCGATGGAGGGGAGCAGAACGGCGAGAATTACGAGCCAGCGGCGGCGTTGCAGAATTATCCGGCGTACCGACCGAGTCTTTTGCTACCTCCGCTCTCTCCACCCCCCAACCCCGCCCCGTGTCAGCCTCGGCACGCATTTCCTAAAAAGTTAAAAACAGCACGAGGCAGGGTCGGGATATAAAAGGCGAGGGAGTCGCTCTTACTTCTTTTCGTTCTTCGTCGTCTCCCTTCTTTCCTCCCGTTCGTGTTCGCTCGTCTCTCTCCCTCTCCACCTCTCGCGCCCCCCTCGCGCTCCGAACGAGCGCAAAAGTTATCGCAAACTAATGTTAATGAAATAATGATCAGCACGGGCTTTTCTCTTTAAATAATGCTAAAGAGGACTGATTATAAATTCAGCAGTCTCTCTTTCTCTCACTAACTCTTTTCCTCTTGGGGGAATTTTACAAGTTCGGTAAGTCCTCTTATCTTGGAGTTTTCATCGTTTAAAATTATTCAGAGCGCTTTTCAACTGTAAAACGTGTTTCATTTTTTTTCCAATCCCTCCTACGACCTCTCCACGCCCGTCTCGCTCCCGCTTCTATTTTTCTCCATTTACACCTGACGTGACTCCCCTGACATTTGAGTTTAGCCGCGCGTTTCCTTTCCTTTTTTTTGCACGCCCTCCCCCTTTCGCCGCGTTATACATTTATATATACGTTTCCGGCGACAATCCGTCGCCGCCGCGCTTTGTTAATTTTCAAAGTAGTGTGTCGCGCTTGTGATTTTATGCCAAACTATATATATATATATATATATATATATATATATATATATATATATATATATGAGATGAAGAGAAGGCGAGCGGGAAAGAGAGAGCGAGAAGAGAGAGAGAGAGAGAGAGAGAGAGAGAGAGAGAGCGGCACTGCTTTACATTTAAGAGGCGAGCGGGCACCGGCCGTTAATGCACTTTATTGATTTATTAGTTGCGGGACGAGAATTTTTCTCCTTTTTCCTCCCCTCTTCGTTGCTCTCTGAATGCACTCGACTGTTTTATGACCGAGATCGCTGAGAATAAATGAATTGGCCTAGAATGATAGAGCTGAAATTCAGGCGCAAATGTGGAGCGAAATATCATTGCGATAAATGGAAAATTTAAGCGCTCTCCGTTTCAGTTTTAATTATATACACACATATACATATATATCCTTTCGCCTTATACATCTACCATTTATTAAAAAGTTATATTTATTGCTGGAAAATAATCCAATTTATCAGGCACTCGCGAAAAATAGTGCAGCCCGTACGAACACTTCCGAATCCTAGTCCGATATTAATTTATCCGTTACAGCACACTATCATCGATCAATTCGATAAATTCCCAGACGTTAGGCATACAATGCATGCTAAGATATCCTTGTAACAAATGTCTACGACTCTATGTAAAAATAAAACAGTGAATCATTTCGTTTTTATTATACGTACACAAATTTTTCTTATTTATTATCATCAGCTCCTAAATTAATTATATTGATGAATTTATTATTTAAATTTGTGTCACTAAATTCTATAGCCTAATATTTCTATATTCCATTAACTTAACTTATTAATCTTAAATAGCTATATTATTTTCTACGATGTATGCGTTTTAAGATTTGACCAACTGTCGGCTTACTGGCCAGATCATGAATACATCGAAGGCTAAACGTACAATAACAACGTTCTTTTCACTCAAAACTCATTCAAAGTCATTCCCAATTTTCATCTCAGTGGTTCAAAAAAATTTTTTCACGCACGCATCTTATTGAAAGAATCGCCCGGCAAGACAATTGCCAATGCAAACAATTGTGCGGCTTATCTCCTTGGATGGCGCAATTTCTCGCATTTCTCCTCGATCTTACGGCCGAGGCGAGCGTTACTACGAACACGCGGTCCTACGCTGGGAGAGCGGAGCTCCATGTACCGTCGGTGCCAAGCCAGTGCGCGTTCGAAAGTGACGAACGAAACGTGAAACACATTTAAAAGCGCTTGCTCGAGCTGCGCATTGCTCGACCGCGTGCATTAATTATCCATCGAAGCGCGAAACCTTACAATCGCTCGAAGCTACATGGAAATTAATTGTTTCCCTTTGGCCCCGAAACCCGCTCAATCGCTCGAAGATAAGAGGAGGCCGTCATCTATAGGGTTCGCAACGTGCAAAACAAGGGGAATGTCCGTTAAATTTTCTCCCTCACTCTCTCTCTCTCTCTCTCTCTCTCTCTCTCTCTCTCTCTCTCTCTCTCTCTCTCTCTCTCTTTCTCTATCTCTCGTCGAATACTAATACTTAACTCCAGTAATTACATATCCTTCCTAATAACATTGATGAGTATTATTACGTTTACAGACAGTGCAGCGATGCCTTGGTTTATATACTTGCTTTGTCCCCCGGGCATTAATTCAGTGCCTCGGAGTGTGCTCGCGCCGACGTCCAAATTCAATTATTCTTCCCAGCTTATATATATATATATATATATATATATATATATATATATATATATATATACGTAGAGTTTGCGTAATAACAGTCGCGAATTTATACACATACGCGCGCAATTCGAATCCAATATTCCACCGAGTTCCTCCTCCTCTCCTCCTATTCCGCCGAGATCCCAAAGCCCTCCTCTTCCTCCTCCTCCTCCTCTTTCTCCCCTTTAATCTCGCCCCGTTGCGCCGGGGGATTTGCGTGTATATATATATATATATATATATATATATATATATAGACACACACATACGTACTCCCCTATCGGCCCGCGGCCAATTCCCGCGGATAATTAATTCGCTCAAGGGTCCACCCGCATCATTTTATATTCGAATAAACACCGCGCGCCGGTACCGAGCGCTCACCTCGTAATCCAGGGGGCGACAGAGGTCGGGGGATCGAATATTTTTCGCTATATCTCTCACCTCCCCTCCGCCCCCCCCTACCGCGACACCCCCCGCGTTCCGCGGAATCGCTATTTATCGCCGATTGACCCGATTAAGGGTGTATGTACCGACCGCCCCCGGCCCGTCCCCCTGCCGGCCACTCCCGCCATCATAATACCCGACGGCCAATTTGTGAAGTACGCGCGAAGTTCGCGAGATCCAATTATACGACGTCCCTAATTATCGAGGGAGGCCGCGCGGCTTTTATTAACGACAGCGCGCACCCTTGCCGCTCGGCTCGCCGCAGATTCGCTCCGGCCAACCCCCTTCGCCAGCCCGTCGCGTCGCTGTGCATGCACGGCTCCCTTCCCCTCTTCCTACCCCCGTCCCACCCCACCAAGCTCACCGCCGTGACGTTAATCGACCAGAAGGGCGTCGTGGCGCGACGCAGGTCGGAAAGTTAAGGTCCTCGGCTCTCGGGCTTCCGGGCAGGTAAGCCTCGTGTGGCCAGCCGAGCGATACGCGCCCCGTGGTTCTTGTTTAATTTCTTCTCGTTCTCGTGCTTTTTTTTTCGTCTTTTTTACTCGATACCCCGGCCAGAAGCGACGTTATATGGGTCCCTCGGTTCCGAGGTTTCAGACCCGTCGCGAAATACCGAAGATAAAGTTTCCCCAAGTTTACGTACTTTTTTCGCCAATATAGAATTGCTTCTGGATCGCTGTGATTTTATTATGGAATGTCTTGCTTTATTAATCATTAGAGGATCAGAAATCGATTTTTGGTATTGAATGTATTGTAGATAACGCGTAACTTCGTATCTGTATAATGTACACGTACACCTCTGTTGAAAACTAATTATAATTGTTGTATGACATATTCTAATTTTCGTGCCGTCAAATTGAAGGCAATTGTTAAAAAACTTGAATTTAAAAATTTGCTACCACTTCATTAGTTTCCAACATTGCAGACTGACGTATAATATTTTTTATTTAAGTTTTAAAAATTTAATCACAGAATGTTAAGCAGTCACCTAAATATCCTTCTACCAAGCAATTGAACATTAATAATATGAGAAAAATTACGTGTTTGAAATAATTTTGTAGCTATTAGCAATTTAACGATAATATGCGCTATTTTAGACGACGAGCAGAACTAACAAATATAGCCGACATGAGTATAAAATGAGTAGGTAATGTCATTGTTTACATAAAATTTTGGTAATTTCCTTAATATTAAAAAGTTTCTTACTAATTAGAAAAGTAACCATTATCGACATCGAGTCTAAAAGATTCTTCATATAACGTTTTACATATGATCAAAAGGGTATCGCTAAAGGAGACTGCTCTAATACAACTTTACTTTTAGATGTGATAATATTGTATTCCTAAACACGAAGATACTTATATTCCAATATTCAGTATAATTTATAAGATTGAAATGACAAATAGACATAAAGAATGGACTAAAATAATACGCGTGAAATACAATAAAAAAGTAGTGATTTACGGCTGATATGATAGTTGTGTATCTGAACGAAAAACATTATGTATTAAGATTATTAAAATAAATAGTATATGAATATTTGAAAAATTATTTTTATTAAATTTCTTTTCCCATTACAGTATGTGCTTAATTAAATTGTAAAGAAAACAATTATATCACATTTATTCCTATTTTTTAATATGCTTTGGCATTATAATATGTAGTAAAACATTTTAATAAATATTTTAATTAAAAACGCCTACTTTTTAATAAAAATATAAGTTAATTATTTAATTATTTTTCCTAAGCCAAAACAGAGCCTTGAAGAGCATGCTGTAACATCGTATTTACCTATTTTCAATTATAAAATAATCTCTATAAATGTTGGAGATTTTACAGTAAATTATACATAGTGCTAGAGGAATCACTGTGCAGTAATTCGTTCGATGGCGGCACATTTGAAAATTCTAGTATTAGCCAGTGGAAAAATAATTCCAAACAACCTGCGATACTTTACAGGGTTTTATCCGGGCTTCTGTAGTAATTATTCAGACACCTTACGAGGCGCCGGTCCGTGTCTGCTCGATTTGCCTGAATAACTAAGCATATCAATCGAAATGTTGAGGCCCTGCGCAGGTCCAGGTAACCTGTATAGTCAATGAAAACATGTTGAAGTACTATTTGACAAACCGCGTCCGTCCCATCTGAGTTCCCAATATCAGCATTTTGTCTTTATCAAATTATAATGTAAATTGTAGCGCCTGTCGCAATGTCCTAATATCGGCTTTCTATTGACAAAAAATTCTTTTGTCTAATAATACTTCATGCTCAGTCATATAAAAAGATTACAGCTATTTACAGGTACTATACGGTACTTATAGCTTTACCATTTCATGACCCGAAAATATACCCGAAATGCGACATTCTATACAGAACGCGTACTGTGCATTATAACATGAATTTTAAATGCAATTGTCATACTTCGCGCTATTTATCGAGTTAGATAAAACAATAATTATATATATATATATATATATATATATATATATATATATATATATAAACTATTCATTAAATAGGATTACCCGTAAATTGTTAAATAAATACCGATGAAAAAGCTTAATTATATATTTCAGTATATAATCGGCTGTGCAACCCAATCACTATTTTTAATGGACTTTTGCCCAGGTTTAATTATGCGCCGCGATATAGTTACCGAATATTATATGCCAGCTTCTTCCAATGTAATTATGATTGACCTTGCAGCAACGCATAGACGCCAATGAAATAATCAATCCCCTTCTCTTTTACACCATTCCCCATCAGACTTGAGGTAATATGTTCATACAATATAATTGATATTGCAGTACTAATGAAATTCCAAACGGCAATTATAGGCTGAAGAAAAAAGATAAAATTGCCGGCGCGACTCGCGCGCAATTCAATTACTTATGTACGTCCGGCCGTCTGGTGTCTTTGCCTTCCGCCTCGGCGCCGTAATTGCCTACTAAATTAACCTACATCTGGCTATCATTCTGCATAATTACGCCTTTGTATTCATAACCGCATTTGCTCCTATTCGATAGAGTTTATAAGGGAATGTCTTTATGACTGTAACACTCCATTCATCGGTTTGGCGTGTTTAATTAGGTCGAAACTCGGCCGTGTCCGTACAATGGAATAATCGCAAAAAATTGTATCGAGCCTGCGCTACGGTCTTTCGACGATCGTCCGTTGCCCAGCTAAAGAGTATCTATGTGTGCAGGTGAAAAAAATTTCTTTGCAATTTTCTGATTATCGAATCGTCCTGAATAATTTGACGTCACATTTAATATTGTCTAGCTCACCACCTGGGTAATAATAATAATATTACAGATACCTACCTGTGTCACCGTCGTTCCACTTATATTATGACATATATCGTACATCTCTCGCTGCATTTAGAATTATTTACGAAGAGCTATAGATATTTTATTGAATAAATTATTGTTTTATTAGCCAAATGTTCTAATATTTCATCGTTACCATCCTTTTTTTTTCTATTTGTCAAGTCAATTTAATTTTCCATATCGCAAACTATGTATGATATTAACGAAAATTACTTTATTAATATTTACACAAGTTACAATTCATAATACATAATTTAATTCTAACAGGTTCAAGAGATCTAAGTCTAAGAGACCCCTGAATCTTTGTAAAAATGCGTTGTTCAGAATCTGAAAAATCCAATTAAAATTATAATTGAATATTAAAAAAAAATAAGTACACTATGTTACACTATATATTACAAATAGTATCAGAATATAACAGATTATTAGTAACAGTTAATAATTAATTTATTAAATAGACAAAAAATGACATCAGCCAAAGGCTACCATTTTTTCTTGCCTGTTGCACAGCCACTGACTTTTCAATGAACTAAAATAAAATAATATTTGAGATTATTGTATAATATATAGATAATTAAGCTTATCTTGCATTATACCAATCCTAGAATCAGCCTTAATATCTTTGAGACTTAAAAACAATTTTTGATCATAGCTCTTATACGCAACTTAACTAATCATAAGCAAAAAAAATAAGTAACCACTTTGATTAAATTTTCAGCTATAGACCTGTTACATATTTTATACAAATTTAATATCAATCGATACGTTTTTCGTTGTAATTCTTTTAATCATGTTAACCAATTTGAAAACGGCTATTTCCCAAAGCTTAATTGTGCTGGCGCCGAAAAAGTTGGCTAGATTAAATGGCTATTCTTTCTTAAATTCCAATAAATGTAAAAATTCTTTTACGGTCATAGTCTAGACATCATAAAGAACTAATTAAATGTAAAAAAAAAATTTTGTTTTGACAGAAAAGCCAATGCAGTAAGATTTTTAATGGAATTTTGAGGTTCCAAAATTACTCTCGACCTTGAACACGAAATAAACCCTAAAGCTACTTTTCACCACATCATCAAAGTATACCATTCCCCCTTCCTATATACGAACATACAAATAAAGAGAAGACATTTATTTATCTAGATATACATATATATATAGTGATACATAAAAACATACATATGCATCTGTATATACACATAAGCTTTGGGCATAAGTGAGAACCTTATACGGCCACCATATAATCCGAGAACACGCCGGGTTGGCGGGGTATGGTGGCTACGAGAGGGGGGGGGGTGAGGGTGAGATGGTATAAAAAGAAAAATCTCGGCAGCGCCATAAATTACAGGCTATCTCTCGCTTTCTGCTTGCAGGGCCACTGGGCGGCGATCGGGCCGCGCTCGCGGGACGGCGGCCCTAGGACGATGCTCGTCGTGCTGGCAACGCGGCAGGCGGCAGCAGCGCGATAATGCCGACGACTTGGCCGCGCGGCAGACGCAGGCCCTTGGACGACGACGGGAGCGCCGCCGAGGACGACGACGACGACGGGGGCAGCGTGGCCGGTGGCGGCGGCGATGGGAGCCGCGGCGCCAAGCCGAGGACGGGGAGGCGGTGGCCGTGGGGGCCGCGGCGGTACCGGCCGCCGCGCGACAGGACTAGGCTGATCCCCGCCGCGCTCCTGCTGATCTGCTGCTACTGCTGCTGCTGCTGCTGCGGCCGCCCCTGGTCCCGGGCACTGCTCCCGACGATGGGCGGCGCCGAGGCGGCGAGCGTGCCGCGCGGCCCCGTCTCCTCGTCGTCGGGCTCCTCGTCCTCCTCCTCCTCCTCCTCCTCGTCCGGCCACTCGGCGGCAGTCCGCCATCAGTGCCCGCCGCCGAGCTCGATGCCCGGCTGCCCCTGCTACAATTTCGCCGACGGCCTCTTCCTCGAGTGCTCGGGCTCTGGCGAGGAGGCGCTCAGGGGGGCGCTTAATCGGGTGCTTATCCAGGCTAAGCCGCACGGTGAGTGCATGTAAATGATTACCCCGGGACGGGAGGCGACAGATTTTCTTTGCCCCGGTGGGTTGGGGAGGTAGGGATGGGGGGTTCGTTACGGCAGGCGATTTAGGGAGCTTACGTTACTTTCAGTCGGTAGCTTTCGCAGCATCGCCCTCGCACGGAATGGCGCTTATCTCTCCTAATTTGCCCCCGGGGCTCCTCTGTGCAGTTGAACTGATTATTTTGAAAACGAAGCGTTATGAAGAATAAGAGACCGTCCGATTGTGTACAGTAAATGATTGCGCTAAAGCAAACGAAAGATTAAATTCTTTTAAATTTTTTCAATTCTATATATGGGAATACGTATTGCCTTTCTGTAAAATTTTATATACATTTTTTATATGAATATAATCTTTCAGTTACTAAATTTATTTAGATATAGCTGCATATGAAAATAACTGAATAAGAATTATTAAGGAAATTAATGAAAAGTATAGTGAAATTTTCCATAAATTTCCATTTCACGAGAGAACTTTTAAATTTTGAAGGAGAAAGACTTTGTGACTTCAATTCTTTTCTTTTATTGCCTGCCCGTGCTTTTGCCATTTTCCTTCAATCCTTATGCTTCTCTCTCGGGGCTTACAGTAATCGGTGTGTGCTGCTTTTGGATTTTCCGGAGCACATCGAATTGCTACAAAAGACACCAATGTTCTACAATATAGTGTACAGCTATATTCCAAACATTTTATGAGGATAAAATCCTACACAATAAATTCCAATACTGCATATATAATAAAATAATAAAGTATTTACAGAACTTATTGCATTGGTAAAAAAAATTTGCATAAATTCTACAAATAAATAAATACAAATAATTTTTATTTCCATATTTAATTCCCACTAGAACATTAATAAGTAAGATTAAATATTTTAGATGTATATTTGTTTATCTTCGTTTGTAAAAACTATTAAATGAGTTCATCAATTTTACAGTTCTCTTAACATGGCAGTCAGATTGTCCTTCTTCTGTTATCATATATCCGCAGAATGTGAAATATAAAATTTTCATTTAATTTATAATTGTATTTTTCTATGAGGGTAGTTGTATCTATAACAATTTTATATTTCAGATTCTATGTCGGTGATTATAGGCAAGGACTGTCATTCTGAAAAGAATAAAGAACGATGAAAAGATTTGATAGTTTGTTAAGATAATGTCGACATAAATATTTTTACCTTTGCTCAATCCTTTGATTCATACTTTTAACTCTCCTTTTATTGACATTGATATTGTAAAGCAAAGAAAGAAACAGACAGTAATTTCTTTTTACAGATGCACTGATCCAATCGTTAAGCATATACGATCTCGATCGCAAAGTAGAAGAACTTCGAGCCAGCATTTTTCCAAGCGGTGTTCTGATAAGGCATCTACAAATCTCTCAATCGGGTATTCGTGAAATAACGGAAGAGACCTTTCAAAAAATCAGTCGTAGCCTTGAGTCCCTCGCCATCGTCTCGAGCAAGCTACCAAGCGTGCCTCAAAAGGCATTCGCTAGTCTCAGTCGACTCGGTGCCCTCGATCTTGAATCGAATATCATTCACGATCTTCCTAGCTTCAGCTTCTATGGACTCTCGTTAATGAAGCTTAACATAAAAGGCAATCAAATTACGAAAATTTCCGAATACGCGTTCGCCGGTCTCGAGGAGACCTTAACTGAGCTCAATCTCGCTGAAAATAAAATTCGGTTGTTCCCAATGACAGCTTTACGGAGGCTCGAGCATCTCACCTCGCTGCGGCTCGCCTGGAACGAAGTCTCGCAGCTACCCGAGGACGGATATTCGCGCCTGGATAGCCTAAATTTCTTAGATTTAAGTAGCAATAATTTCCTAATTATACCACTTAATTGCTTCAGGTGTTGTCCGTCCCTAAAGACGCTCTCGCTTTACTATAACGTGGTCGAGAACGTCGATAAAGACGCCTTTATATCGCTCATCGATCTCGAGTCGATAGACCTTAGTCACAATAAAATAGTGTTCCTTGACGTAGCAACGTTTCGTGCCAATCAAAGGCTCAGATCCATCGATCTGAGCCACAATCACATACATTATATTCGGGGTGTCTTCTCAAGACTGCCCGAGCTAAAAGAATTATTTCTCGCCGAGAATAATATTTTGGAAATTCCCGCGGACGCGTTCTATGGTAGCATTAGCCTGTCGGTTATCTATCTCCAACAAAATGCTATCAGGCGGATAGATACGCGAGGCTTAGCAACCCTCGAACAACTGACCCAGCTGCACCTCAGTGGTAACTTTATCGAACGAGTGCCTAGAAACTTTTTCGAGCACTGCGAGAATCTCGCGACTTTATCACTGGACGGGAACAGTATACGCGAGCTCGAGGCCGGAACTTTCGCAAAAGCTAAACAGCTGCGCGAACTTCGACTTCAAGACAATCAGATCACGGAGGTAAAAAGGGGAGTGTTCGCACCGTTGCCATCGCTCTTAGAGTTGCATCTGCAAAACAATGCGATCACTGACATGGAAACTGGTGCTCTTAAATCTTTGCATAGCCTGCAACATGTGAATCTTCAGGGAAATTTATTGGCTGTACTGGGCGATGTGTTTCAAATATCGAATGAGTTTGGATTATCCGGCAACAATGGTGGTGGTAGCTCTCTCATATCCATTCAACTTGATAATAACGGATTAGGTGTGCTACACAATGATTCATTAAGGGGACAAGCAAGCGTCAGGATCATGTGGCTGGGCCATAATAGGTTAACAAGGCTACAGGCTCCATTGTTTCGCGATTTATTGTTGGTTGAGCGGCTTTATCTAACTAATAATTCGATATCGCGAATAGAAGACACAGCATTTCAGCCCATGCAAGCATTAAAATTTTTAGATCTCAGTATTAACAAGTTGACTCATGTTACTGTTAACACCTTTTCTGAATTACACGAATTAGAGGAGTTATATCTATCTGACAATGGACTACGAAAATTAGACTCTTATGCACTGACTGCTCTTAAAAGACTGAGGATTCTTGATATGTCTAACAATCTGTTAAGTGCACTACACGATACTATGTTTCAGGAGGGCCTACCTATACGAAGTCTTAACTTACGTAATTGTTCAATTAATATCATCGAAAGAGGTACCTTCCGCGGTCTAAACAATTTATATGAATTAAATCTTGAACACAATCGACTCTCGGCAGGCGCGTTGGATAGACTGGATATACCAGGTTTACGTATTTTGCGAATATCGCACAATAATTTCAGTCTTATTGGCGGGGAATCTTTCGATGGGCTTCCATCCTTGCAATATTTGAACATTGAATCATCTCAAATACACAGGATACCTTCTGAAGTTTTCTCCCGCAATAAAAATTTGGGTAAGATATTGCTGAGCAACAACCTTTTGAGATCGTTACCTGGCTTACTATTTCTTGGGCTAGAATCTCTTAAGGAAGTAAAATTGGACGGCAATCGTTTTCAGGATGTGCCCTATGAGGTATTCATTAATGCCTCATCTATCGAATTTTTATCACTGGCAAGAAATCTTATCCCATACGTTGACATGTCCAGACTTCACGGTTTATCTAACTTACGGGAATTAGACCTCAGTCACAATCGTTTAATGTCGCTGTCAGGCTTCGCCGCAGTGAGTTTAGCTAAACTCGTGTCCATTGATCTTAGTCATAACCATTTATCAGCTCTACCTGCTAATTTCTTTCTGCACTCGGCCATGTTGCGGAAAGTCGAATTAGCTGGGAACAAATTACGGCAAATACCAGCCGTGGCCTTATCTGCCCAGAATATACCAAATTTAAGTTGGCTGAATGTAACAGCGAACCCGCTCGTACGAATTCACGAAATCAGTTCCGAAGCAAAATATCCGTCGTTGCAAGAAATTCATATCAGTCACTCAAATCTGACAATAGTAACAAGCCAAGATTTCGAAGTATTTCCGGAATTGTTACATTTATTTATGAGCAGTAATCTAATATCGAGGGTATCCCCTGGTGCCTTTCGTAATTTACCGAAATTACTGACTTTGGATCTTAGTATTAACGAGCTTGACTTGTTACCTCAAGAAAGATTGAAGGGACTTGAGCATTTACGACTCTTGAATTTAACGTATAATCGACTGAAAGAATTAGAAGATTTTCCAATTGATCTTAAAGAGCTGCAAATACTCGACGTATCATTCAATCAGATTACACAAGTTGGCAAAACAACGTTTCAACACCTGGCTAATTTGGCTGAACTCCATTTGCTGGGTAATTGGATATCTGCGATAGCAACAGATTCATTCAAACCATTGAAGAAGCTAAGGGTACTGGACCTGAGCAAAAATTATCTAGAAAATTTACCTCTAAATGCCTTCAGACCATTGGAAACACAAATTCGCAGCTTACGAACAGAAGGTAAGTTTAGATGTTAAAATATTATCTTTGTTAGCTTACTTCATAGTAAGAATAGTTTGAAATCTTGTATGAAACTAAAACGGTTACTGAACAGATTGAGAAAATTTTTCACGTTTTACAGAGAATCCATTGCACTGCGATTGCGAGTCCCAAGAGCTGTGGGAATGGCTGAGGGACCATCAAAAACTCGTGGGCGGTCTTAGAACGCCGAGACACCGAGGACCAATCATTCCCGGTAATCTAGCAGCCAGTGACACGACGGTCGGACTACTGCGCTGCGAGCAACCGCCGGAACTGAGGGGCCTAGTTTTTCTTGATCTGGAGCCGCACGCCTTTTGCACAGCACCGTTAATACCGAATCTCGATATACAGGACGTACAGCCCCATTCAGTGCTCGTGTCTTGGCAGAGTAGAAATCACTCGGGCCTCCATGGCTACCAAGTGGCATTCTATGCCATTGAAAATTCAAACGAAGTAAGATAACATACTAATCAGTCCGTATAAAGTTTTATCGATACAAAGAAGCCATATTTGTTAAATATATATGCATTGAAAATACTTTAAAAATTATTAAATATCATATTGTTTAAAAATACATATACAAAAGAATTTTTTTGGAATTGAAAAATTGAATTTCTAAATAGAATATAATTAGAAGGCAGGTATATCAACTACTTTTTTATTCAAATTTTTATGTGATATAATTTAATATTATACTATACAAGAATAATTAAGTTTTCTCACTATAATAAAAGTATTTATTGATATATTTATATCTTTTACTAGCATTATATATATATATATATATATATATATATATATATATATATATATATAATTTCATTATAGTTTGTCTCTGTAAAATCGATCTTTGTCAACTAGCTTTATAAACTCTGTTTTAAGGAACTCACTCTCTAAAATCGAATAAGTGAATCTTCAAGTAGGATAGATTTACTTGACTATAATTAAAAAGGCTTAACTTAAGGAATAGATCATCATAAGTAAAAGAACGTAGAAAAATACACTTTTTCAACGTGTTAATGAAAAGAGAACAAAATAATTATAAAATATTTTAAAAAGATATCTGACGTGCTAAAAATAATATGTCCATCATCTGTAGAACAAAAACTAATATAACAGCTAAACTTAAACAATTAAAGTTTGTGTGTGTCAATTCGTATGAGTTATGATATTAATAATGGTTACTTTAAAACAATATTTGAAACCGAAAAATATTTTTATATTCGAAAAGAATACTTTTTTATTCTTACTGAATACTTTATAGATATTAAATTATTTCGGACATTATTGGTGACTTTTAAAGAATGATTTTTCTACAAAGTGTACTCGCTGGATAATTATCTTAACGAATTATTTAAATGATAAATAGAATTAATATTGATGTATAAAAAATATAAAAAAATTCATTGAAATTCTGAACTGGTTTTTTCGATTTCTCGTACTTAAAGCTTAATAATTACTTGCCAACCTCGCATTCAACCGAGGGGTTCAAATCGTCTCGACTCGACGAAGAAAAAAAGTTGAAAATTTCACTTAACCACGATTTCAGAGAGTACATCCATTAATCATAAGCGCCCCGCGCCAATGGAACCAACCACGAATAATCGGTATTCGCCTCCCGTCGCCCTTCTCTCTCTCTCTCTCTCTCTCTCTGTCTCCCTCGTCCTTCCTCGTTCTGAACAACGAATCCCCCCGTCCCGCCATCCCTCCCCCCAGGTGCACAGCAAGCTACTGGAGCCAACGGCGCGCTCGGTGCGCCTGACCAAGCTCGCGGCCAACACGCGCTACCGGGTCTGCGTGACGGGCCAGGGCAACTGGCCGAGGCAGCGACGCGAGTCGCGCTTCAACGGCTCCCACAACGAGGTGGCGCCGCCCGAGGACCCGTCGTCGTCGTCGCAGCCGCCCCGAGCGCCGCCGCCCGCTGGCATGACCGACACGGCGACCTCGCGCTGCACCGAGGCGCTCACCCTCGAGGTGCCGGACGCGGTGGCGAGCAGCGACGGCTCGTCGATGAGCAGCGGCGGCGAGGCGCCCGACAATCACGGGGGCAGCGTGATGACGAGGCGACTTGGCCTGATCATCGGCTGCTGCATGGGCTTCGTCGTGTTCGTCGTGCTGGTCTCGGTGCTCGGCTATCTCAAGGTGAGTCCAGAGGGGTGGGGGCGGGCGGGTGTTGTACTGTTTCCCTTTGCCGGACGTTCTCTGTAGAGTTCAGAAAGAATATGCAGGATGGGCTTTGCTGAATTTTGCTTTATGTGCAGTTTAATAGTGAAACTTTGTAATCAGCTCTGATAAAAAAAGTAATAAAAATAATTAATATATAATAATTATCTTGTTTTATCAAGATTATAAAACCGATAAAAATAGTCGTTAGTTGAGTTGACGACAGTCCGCATAAGTGCAATTTTCCGACGTCTGGGCTAATAATTAAAAATTAATTTCATACTGGGCAGCGTCATATATTTCATTTTATATTTTAAGAATAAATTATTCATTTAATTATTGGAAAGTTCGCGAAATTCAAAGTTCCTCTACTCAAAGCTATTTTTTAAAAAGGTATTTTAAAAAATAATCAATATTATGACCAAATGTGATTGAATGAAAATTGATTCTGGTTTCTTGAAAAATATAATTTTAGAGATATTGAAATTATTTTTATTTTATTTCCGATTTATTTCCAAATTCATTCAAACCTCCTTTATTCTGAAATTATAGAAATTCACTAAATTCTATCTAATTTCAGTTTCATAACTTACAGAATCGAAAAATTAAGCTCTGTCTTTAAGCATCGCAACTCTTAAGTAATTAATTTCTTTATAATTATTTTTAATGAAGATTACAAATTTTGTAATTTATACATTAAATTATGTACAATACAATCTTTTATATAAATACATTTGAATTAATTATTGATATTTTGAAAATAATTCTTAAAATATTAAATTTGGAATTAATATTAAATATTGCGTTGTATTGTAATTTATTCAAGAAATCAACAAAAAGATGTTTAAAAAAATGAAATTATTAAATATATGTTATAGCTATAACTAGATCCAATATGTTAAAAATTGAACGGGATTTAAATTTTTATAGTGTAAATAAAACGAAATTAGCAATTAAGTGAAAGCGCTTGTATTTCATATTAATTTATCTGATTCTGTAGCCTCATAGGTAGTATATTATATGTTAAAATATTTGAATGTTTTATGATTTTTGTGCAATATACGTAAACGATTGAAAATTCAACAGTACATCAAGATTTTGTAGAATCAAATGAATATTTACTTAATTAGTAGTATAAATAACTGATTTATGTTTTAAATAAATTTTTTATCGATCATCGTAAAAATCTAAATTAATTTCAAATAAATAGTTGCCTGATTCAATAGTCAATATTTTTTTGTTTTTAATGAATATCGATATTCATTTTAAACGATATTGTTTAAATTTTGTTTGCTTTTTTTTGAGAATAAAAATTTCAATTAAACAAGACGTGAGCAGCCATAAACTGAGCATTGCAAAATTATATTAAAAGGCAAAGGAATAAATTATTCTTTGTCCAATATCGAGAAAGGACAAAGGGACCGTAACGCAAAGAGAATACAATTTTCTGTAAAAAATATTACGCTGGTACAGAAATGCAAAAATATTTATCAGAGAATGGGGGAATCTGGCATTTATTATTGAATTACGAGAACCGTAACTTTACATCCCCATATACGAATAACTCCGTGCTCGTAAAAATAATGCAAATAGTCCAAGCCCCTCTTTTATTTTTCACCTGCATAAAAGACAAAATGGCAGATCTCGTCCTGGCGGATCGAAAGAATAACAGACAGAAAGAAAAAAAAACTAACCAAGCCGGTCGCTTCGGCGCGTCTTCGTCCAGTTATTTAATAATTGATCGAGCATTCGAGAATAAACGAAAGAGCCGAAGGTGTGCTGTGTACAGTGAAAGATTCGTGCGTGTAATTCGACTCGTCGTCGTCGCGCGGGCGAAAAAGGTAGTAAAATGAATTGTCATTGGATTTTTGTTGTTATTGGAATTTTGCACGCGTGACAATCGTTTAATCAGCCGTCGGCTGTTTGAAAATTCGATTTAAAATCAAATTCGAGTCTAAAAATATTTGACGTTAGCTTACCGTTCAGGAAAACGCTAGCTATTAGATTTACTTGAAAAAATAGTATATTAATAATTGGAGTTAATGACGACATATTTATTCGAAAATTTCAGAAAAATTCATCGGTCGATCGTGAAAAAAAAAGATAATTGAAAAAGCAAAGAAACAACGGTCATTTGTATTCCGCTTTGAAATCTGACAAAATCCAAGATGGCTGCAAGAAGGGCAAATGGCAGCCTACCATCCGCATAACACCTTGCATAAAAAGGATTTTACTCTCGATGCTCGGGTCAATTCTTCAGGTGCTCGAGATGCGTCGCTGTCAGTTGATTTTGTCGAAAATATTCATTCGAATATACGAGCGTGTCATGTCTTGCGCTTAAACGTCAGCCTGTATTAACTAGTATTTCGGTAGTGTCTGACTAGATATAGAGCAATGCCATTTATAGTTAATGCATATGTCACAAAAATTGATGGCCCGAGCATCAGTAAATCCAAAAAAAAAATCAAATTCGACAGAATTTTAAAAAATTCTTCGAGAGCATATCGATGCGGTTTATTCCTGATAGAAACTTGAACATTATTAATTGAATGAAGATTATGAATAGAAAGCCGGGACTTTTTCTTTTTTTTTTACAGTGAGCAAAGATTGAACTCTTCGAATAGTGTACATAGAACATATTTATGTATATCATATATAAATACGTCTGAGAACTTATCGATGTTTGAACATCACGAGCGATTCCATCGACTAGATAAATCGAATTCGAATTTGAATAGAATTCGAAAATTCGAATAAATGTTCGAATAGCTATAGATCAGCTCGAGCAGAGCGAAGGTAAAAATGTTCGATTTGTTCGAACGTGAAAAAGTTTATTAATTTATTAATTATAAGTTTATTAACATTTTGTAGACCGAGAAAAAATGTCCAATAAAAAAAATATATTCCAGTTATTCTATCTCTGACTATATATAATCTAAAAAATTACAATAAACTGTAGGAAAATTTTTTTCTAATTCTAAATTATTTACCATTGATCTAGCGAAATTTTCTAGAAATTATGGTAGTTTTTAAGATTTTTATAGTCCATCATAGAATTCTTGGACAGTATTGTAATCTTCACTAGAAAATTTCTATCCGTACATTCTTCAATGGGAGGGGGGGGGAGGGGGTTCGATGAGCCAGGCGCACCCCAACAATTAATTCGCCTCCTCGATTTCGTCTGATCATTGCCATTATTATTCTTAATCTCTTTTCCCTCGCCATCAAGGTGAAGAAGCAGCGCGAGGCGGCCAAGCGCGACCAGCAGGCCGTGCCGCCCGAGTACATATCCTACCGGCACTTCAGCATACAGAGCGGCGAGGCAGGCCAGTCAGCCGCTGCGAGGCAGCTCCAGACCGCCGTCAGCCTCGACGGCCAGTCCCAGAATCAGCAGACGCAGCAGCAGCAGCAGCAGCAGCAGCAGCAGCCGCCGAGCTTCATCACGAGCACGTGCCCAGGCGCCACGCCGAACGTATAGCCAACGACCTACGTGTAAGGGGTCGAGCTGGCCGCTTTACACGCCCGCGATATTGCATCGCCGGTGGATGGCTCTTGCTAAGCGCGCGCGGCGGTTCAAACTTCAAACATCCCGTCGCCCGCGAGGATACGGACTTTCGTTGTGTCCGCGTGTGCATATACATACACACTTCTATATGTATATATATACACATATTTATATATATGCATATAGCTTCGTTAGCCCTTAAATCTGATTCCGGTCGTTAGTACGGGCTGCGCGCTCCGGGGTGGCGATGGGGGGGGGCCGAGGAGTCGCCGGAACGACGAGGCGAAACTGTCGCGCGCTGGCTCCTTGAGCTGAAGGGATAGCTATGTAGATATACATATATATATATATATATATATATATATATATATATATCCTGCGAAACATCTCCCCCT
The DNA here is from genome assembly GCA_018907035.1 of Sycobia sp. Sy_11. Lineage (NCBI taxonomy): Eukaryota > Metazoa > Arthropoda > Insecta > Hymenoptera > Epichrysomallidae > Sycobia > Sycobia sp. Sy_11. The sequence continues at coordinate 1,215,484 of JACCIC010000021.1, forward strand.
CTCCACGCCCACTGCGGAAACTCGCCCGTAACGCGGCGACCTTTCGCGCGACAGCCGGCGCTCGATCGGTCGGAGTTTATTACTTCGTTAATGCCCCGACGGGATAATGGATATAATGGCTTTGCGTTATCGCGGACGCGCGGCTGGATTCCGTCATCGGGATAATGTGCGCCGATCGTCGCGCGAAGGCTCGGAGCTGGAAAAGTGAAATTCGATCGTCCGCGAGAATTTTACTTTCATTCTTTCTTTCTTTTTTCGCCCTTCCTCCCCTCGTTCTACGTGTATGCGCGTTAAAAAAGGTCGCGACGGCGTTCCGCGCCTTCGTTTCTCCCCTGCTGCTTCTCACTCGTACACACGGCAGTGCGACACGACGCGACTAGCAAGAGCCATCGCCGAGAAAATACGCTTGGCCGGCTCGTCGGGGGGGGGGGGCGCCCCTTACACAGTGAGCACAAGGTTGACGAAACAGAGATTATACATATATAAATATAATTGTAACAGCGGTGATTCCGCCCTATAAAGGTGCGCGCGATCACTGCCGCCCCCCTCCTCTCGTTATAAACTCTATATAAGTCGCGACGATGAACACAGTGCGCGCAGTGCCGTATGCAAACTTCCGCGGCCCCGTTACATGTAAATGAGGATGAGACGCGCGCAGCGGCGCGGGATTGATCGATCGATTCAGCTCATAGTCGACTCCTGTATATATTAAATATGTCGTGTACATCGGTTTAATGCTACGCGCAAAGACGGACGTGTATACTTGTGTGTGTGTATAAGTTGATCGGCGAACGTGTGTATGGGTCTGTATGCGCGTGCATAGTAGCACGTTATGAGACACGGGCGTAAAATCTTGCGCTCGAAAAAGCGTACGTCACTTCATCGTACAGTGGGCGAAAAATACAAATTCAAAATTTTACGCGTTGTTTTTACGGAGTAAAATAATATATTATAATTCACATTGATAACACGTTGTAATATACCATAAATATGGATCAATAAATCATTAGCCAATGAATGCGAATATTATTAATAAATCACTGCGTTTAGTCTGTAAAATATTTGCGAAATTTTATGCCTCGTTTTTACACCCCCACCCCCATGCTAAGAAATATTCTCAATGTTTTACGCTCTAAACAGTAACGGAAGTAAAATTAAGGCGCAAAATCGAATTCCGCGTCGTACTGAAATATAACGCATTATTTTACGCCCTAAAATCAAGGCGTACGATATAACTTGTAGTTCCGCTGCGCTGAGAAATATTGGCGTTTTGTTTTTTTGTTCTACAGCGGAGCGGCAGGCTCGGATGGATCTGTGAGCCCCGAAGGCGGGGGAGTGGAGCTCACCTCGTGTCTAAGCGGGGCACGACGAAGGGAGTGGTGTATGGGAGAGGGATGGGTAGATGGGTTGATCCTGATGCTCACCGGCAAAGCGAGGGCGGGGCGAGGGGTCGAGGGGTACTTAGAGCACATCCGTATACACATCGGAGCGGCGACGACCGAGACTCGAGGCGACGGGACTCCGCGACGGCTCGTTTGTTGATTGCCGGCAACAGCAAAGGGGCGGACTTTATGCACAGCTCGCGAGAAAGTTTTCAAGGGAGAGGACACCGATGTCTATGTGTGCGTGCGCGCCTGTTTATGTGGGGGTGTGTGGGTGTGTGTACCTACGTTACGCATTTTGCCTGCGATTAGTGCTAAATACCTCCACCATTACCTCTTCCACTATCTCTGTCTCTCTCTCTCTCTCTCTCTCTCTCTCTCTCTCTCTCTCTCTCTCTCTCTCTCTGTGTCTTGACTTATACCATCTCACCCCTCTTTCTCTGTTCAACTATATGTCTCTTGTTGTCTCTCACTCATTCCCTTCTCTATACTCTTTTAGTGCGCTGACTTTCAAGAGGAGTATATGTATTATATAGGATGAGGACGCCAGTGAAAGAGAAAGGAAGAGAGAGAGAGAGAGAGAGAGAGAGGGATGGTCCATTTGCGGTCGTAACCCGGCATTGTGTTTTCTTAATGGCGCTCCGCAAGAGAGGCAGATATATATATATATATATATATATATATATATATATATATATATATATGCGTATACGTGCATAGAGAAGGAGGAGGATCGCGTTTTCGGGTCCGTATCTCGCGCTCGCGCGCGCGGAAACGATGGGACGTTTCCGGCAAGACACGGCCCGCGAAGTCCGCCAGGTGTATCGTTAGCTTAAATTTTCTGCTCGGAGAGCCGCCGCGCGGGCGAAAGACAGAGACAGAGCTAGAGGGAGAGAGCAGCTAGGAAAACGAGGAAAGTTTCGTTATCGTTATCGTTCTACTAGAGATTCTTGCTTGGATGCACCCATCTAGTTCTCTCTGTTTCTCCATCCTCTCTCTCTGTTTCCCTCTCTCTCTCTCTCTCTCTCTCTCTCTCTCTCTCTCTCCCTCTCTTTCTACAAAATATATATATTAATTTAAAGGCTTATTTAATAATCGAATTGGAGAACACATATTAAGGAACATAATGGTCGCGTATAAAAAAAATGGTTCAATGAAATGAAGCTAAAATTTTATACATCATATGTCTCAAATCGGAAGCGAACAAATACTTTCCACCAAAGTATTTAATCTTGCACAAAAGTCAAAATGATTTTTCGGATTGAATCTAAGATGAAATAAAATGAGAAAGATATGCACGATTAATGGTTTTGATGTTTTTTCTAACATTATACAAATGAATTCGATGAAATGATGTGAAAATAATATGAATCAAAAAAACTTACGGTAACTTTGAAAAGAAGATCACAGTTTCTAATGAATATTACGACCTTTTATACAATTAGTCGAATATGGTAATGAGCTTTAAACGATTAAAAGAAAGGATGTCTAATATTTCAATAATTACTCATAGTGAACAAATATCCATTATTTTTAACTAATAATTAAGTTTTACCTGTTTAAGTTAAACAAAAATATAATAAATTTATCACTCAAGTAATGTTTTTTTATATTCGAGATAATATTTATATATTATCACTAAACAGAATAGCCTTTTTTTTCTCTCCCTCGTTCTTTCAGTTTTCGAATATAAATTTTCTTTAGCAAGCTAAAAAAAAAGTCGTCCTTTTATATGTGTTCCGACATTTTTCACTAAAAAATATACATACCATTTGTCCACACAATAAATTGAATTTTTCCTCGAAGCGCAAAAATAAATATAAACTTTTCTCGCGTATAACTTATATTGCACGGGTCGAAGGGATGTGGGGGGCAGGGGATATTTTTATCGTCCTTTGACAGAGAGCGAAATTCTCGCGCCCCCCCTCTCTCTCTCTCTCTCTCTCTCTCTCTCTCTCTCTCTCTCTCTCTCTGTTCATTAAGCGGATTATTGAGCTACACAAAGCGGCAAACTTTAATTCCAGATTTTTGTTTTTTTTCTGTTCACCGTTTTCTTTTTGCCTATCCAGCTATATGTATATATATATATATATATATATATATATATATATATATATATAGATTTTCGATTTCGATTTTTCAGGGAGGGACTGGTGGGGGGGGTTGGACGGGAAGGGGGCGGAGTATCGCATGCTAATAGCTCGGAAGGAGAAAAACACAGGGCCGCGAGCGGCCGACCGCAGAGCTTTCGCGATCGCCTCTGCGCGCCGCCTGGTCGGTTCGGAACCAGCGCCAAAAAAAAGGAGCAGAAATGGAATAATCAACGGTCACGGGCCCTGGGTGGCATAGATTGCCGAAGGGGGAATCCCTTCTCTCCAATAATGCAAAAAAAAAAAAACGAATCGCTTTGAAGAGCATTGATAGAGACATGCTACAAAAGATATAAAGGGATATAAAGAGAGGGACAGAGCGAGAGAGAGAGAAAGAGAGAGAGAAGGATAGAGAGAGAGGGATAGACAGAGAGAAAATGAGAAGGTAATAAAAAGGGGTGCGAGAATGAGAGAGACAGAGTGAGAGAGAGAGAGAGAGAGAGAGAGAGAGCACAGAGCGGGATCGGGCAAAATTTTTCATGGGTGCGATGCATATATATATATATATATATATATATATATATATATATATATATACGTAATATATATAGGCGCGTTAATATGCGCCGTAATGCATCGAATAAAGAATTAAAGAGTTACGGCCTGTCGGGCAATATTTACAACGAAAGCCCGACTTCTCCTTCTTTCCTGCTTCCCCTCGTCGATAAATATAACTTTCATGCCGCGATCTTTCTCCTTCGTTATACACACACACACACACACACACACACACACACGCGCGCGCGCGCGCGCACGCACGCACATATATATATATATATATATATATATATATATATATATATCAGTATATTATATTATACACCACATACACCACACCCAAGGGCTCATCAAAGCTGATGCGTGCGTAGACGCTTGTGTGTGCATGCGTGTGTGTCAGAAGAACCATATTCTATCTATAGATGTATATACATGCAGAAATCCACGTGCAAGCTTCGAACTGCGCTCGAGCAGGGTGCAACTCTGAAATCGTATATACGGCCCTCCGTGTATATCGATCTTCTCTCGCCCGTCAAATTGGATGTCGGGAAGGATGTTGGTGGTGCCAAGCTCAGAGAGATAAAAGCGCACGGATGCGCGGAGAAAGATTGAGAGTGTCAGAGAGAGAGAGAGAGAGAGAGTGTGTGTGAGAGAAGAATATCGAGAGAGTCGAAGGAGCCTATAAAAATCTTAGATGGTCGTACCGACGCTCCAGAGAGGGCCGCTGGAGATGTGCCGCGTGCGGGCATTCTGTGCGCGTGTATGTATATATGTATGTATGTATATGTGTGTGTATATATATGTATATATGTATATATATATATATATATATATATATATATATATATATATATATATATTGAAGCACACAAGTCGGTAAGTCGGTGCAACGTCGCGCGCGAGCATATAATAAAAGAAAGGGGAAGCGGCGACGAGATTGAGGATTTTATTTTATGCCCTCCCCTCCGTAGTCGTCCCCGCTGTAGATTAGAGCGCGTCTACTATATATATATATATATATATATATATATATATATACATATATATATATTTACGTGAGCCTGTGTGTGCGTGTGTGTGCTTGTGCGTGCGTGAGCAAGAGATAGAGAGAAAGAGAGAGACATGTTGAATTTTTCCCTTTGTAAACTTTGCATGTTTATCAACGCGAGTATAATATGCATATAAAGGTGCGTTAAAGTACCGTGAGTGGTGAAACGAAGTTACGAGAGTGCAAAAAAGCCGCCGGACGAACGGGGCGACGCGAGCGAGCGATGCGAGCCTTTCCCTTTATTGTATTAATCTTCGTAATAATAGACAAATTTCCAACCGGCATCGGCGGATAAATTGTAACGGTGTCGATGGTAGAACTGGGAGCATGAGGAGCGCCAGATACTTGGATGGACGCGCGTCGAATTGGGACTCGGAACGCGGTCGCCCGCGCCAGGCGGCAATCGGCTTGTCCCCGCGACGCACCCGACGCCCTTATGCCAATCTAGAAATTAGCGCTTGGATTCGAACTCGAGCTCACAACCGTTCGAACAGGCTCGAGCCTTACTAGTCTTGTAGTAAATTCCATTCATGTTAATTCCTTATCTTATTCACATAATAAAAATCTTTAATTTCTGCTCCGTTTATCATTGGCCATAGCTTGCCGTACACATCGATACAGTTGTAGGGGCATCTAAAAGTTCCCAGTCCCAAGTTGATATAAAAAAAAGGTCTAGCTGCCGCATCGCCGAGCACGTGACGACCGGGGAACTTCGTCTACCGGTCGTCCGATCGCGCCGTTCGTCCCCGTGCGCGCTTTTATCCGCGACTCTTCGACACTGTACATAGATAATATACGATTAAGTGGGTGTGATTGCGGAGCCGCCCGCGAGCGAGCGAGCAAGAGAGAACGAGTACTGTAAAGGGATGCGAGCGAGCGAGGAGCACGACTCTATAAATAAATGTACGCAGAGCAATGGGACGCGCGACGTTCGCCGACGTCGTACCTACGTGCGCGCGCCTGTATTATATCCCCCGTACGTATCATGGAATAATGTAATAAAACGCAAAAAGTGAAATTCTTTCTTACTCCGCTGGTCTTTGATTATTGTACCCATGTATCCTCGATTTATTTACAGGTCCCTTCGCCATGTGTACGTCCGACGCCTGTTAGTGTTCTTTATTTGTTTGTTTTTTTTTTTTTTTTTTTTGCCAAACAACGGATTTGTTCGCTATCGCGTACGTGGGGATGAATAATTATTCCCCCACCCTCCCCGCCCCGGGGAACAATAATTGGATTTATCATCGAACAGGATTCGTCGTTGTCCGTTATTTCCTGCACTCTTATCGCGCTTCGATCCCCGGAGAGTCAAATGGACTTCCCCACTCGTTTCTGGACGCGCGCGCGTCGAATATACAACGTTGACCGTTTAACAATTGCACCCTCCTGCCGGAGGAATTATCGAGAATATCTCCTTACGACAATGCAACGTCATCCGAAATGATTCTTTGTCTTTTTCAATCCTGACAAGTTGCTTCGAGCCCCGGTCGACGACATCGTCGATATCGAGTTCGCAAATCTATGGACAACGAAAAATCTCCTCGTCGTAAATATTTTCCGTTCTTAGACGCCTTTCAACCCTGCCGCGCAGCTGAAGCGGCATCGAGATCTCGCCGCGAAAACGCGCGCGTGCCTTTTTTTTGCTCCATTTCTACGCGCCCCCCCCCTCTCCCGTCCGCCGTCGCGGAGACGGAAACGCTATCCGCCAGTTTCCACGCTGCTTATCATCAAAATATCAGTTTTCACGGACGTCGCAGCCAGCCGAGGGCGGATTGCGCATCAGCGCCAGTACAAGGACAGCGTGGGTTACAACAGGTACGTATACATATATATCTTGAAAATCCTCAGCACCACCCCCCCCCCGGCAGCCCACGCCCACCCGACTCGATTACACGATCTTAATTATTTTCCCTTTAAAAGGAGGTTTTTTCGCTGTCGGAGATCGCAGCGCGCGCGCGCCGGCACCGCATCCTCGTTAAAATCCGCGTTACCATGACGCCTCGCGCTCTACGGTGCCACATGAATGAAATGCAAATTCGAGATATAATTGCGCTGTATATATATATATATATATGTGTGTGTGTGTGTGTGTGTGTGTGTGTGTGTGTGGTGTGTGGTGTGTGTGCGAATGTGGGTCTGTATCTATATATATAATTACGGGACAGCCCCTCCGCGCGGGTTTCGCTTCATTTTTCTACCCCCCCCCCTCAACCCCGTGGCAAATCATGAACCTCCTCCCCCGGCTGCTTTCAAGCACACGCGTATACCACTCCAGCCGCACGCACCGTTGGTGGAAAAGGGGCGGGGGCAGGAGCGTGTATATAAATTTTCGCGTCATATCGCGACGAAGCGTTTCCCCGTCGCTCCGCTATAGCCTTCTCTTTCTCTCCTTCTGCCTTTCTTTTTTTCTCATAAATGTATATATATATATGGTAAGTGCGCGCGTGCCAGTACAACGCAGCAGATCTCCTTGGCGCTTGTATATTTCCTTGCAATTAACCGACCCTCCGCCACGCGCAACCGCCCCCATTATACGCACCTTTTTCTTTCCACCGCTCCCACCACTACCGTACTGTTGAGAGCCGATCCTTTTCACAATCGCAACCCTGTGTGTGTGTGTGTGTGTGTGTGTGTGTGTGTGTGTGTGTGTGTGCGTGCGTGCGTGCGTGCGTGCGTGCGTGCGTGTGTGTTCGTGTGTGTGTGTAGCTATATAAAGCTTCAGGCGAGCGTGAAGCGAGAGGCAATGCAAAGCTGACGAGAGCGAGTAACGGGAAAAGAAAGGTGGAAAGAAAGAGCGAGAGAGAGTGAGAGAGGGGAGGTAGAGAGAAAGCAGGAGCATGGAAGCAGTGAAGCCGAGATAGACAGGGGCGGAGAGTGACTGGGGTGGAAAGGGTGAGAGGCCGCGGAAGAGGGTACGTAAGAAAGAGTGGTGGTCCGCCCTCCACGCTGCATATTTCATCCGGCTGCGGTGGCGCGAAAGTCGAGCTTTCGGTTGAATTGTTAATGCGTCCACCGCCCCCTTATCCCACCAGGTCCGCCTCTGAGCGCGCCCGCGAGCAGAGAAAGGCGGTCACCCATAACCTCGCCAAATTGAAATCCTATGGGCCGTCGCTTCGCCTCCCCCCTCACTCCCGCCCGCCCCGTACCCCCGGCTCTCTTATACCCTTTGCCACTTTTTCCACAAATGATCGTCTGCGCGGGTAAAAAGGGGTCTGAAGAGAATCGGGTAAAAAGTGCAGGAGGCGCGCGCGCGCTGAGGTCAAAGTCGATTCCCAAGTGTAGAAGTATACGTGTAGAGCAATGCGCGCCTCGGACGGGAAGACGAGGGGGCGAGCGAAAGGTGAGTGGGGATGGGGGAGGCGGTACTGAATCGCGAGCTATATGGAACTCTCGCTCTCGGTCCCGGTCTCCTCTTAATTACGCCCTCACAATTACTCTTGCCGGAAAGAAGAACTCTCTTGGCCGAGGCCGAGGCCGGGAGCGCGAGAGCGCGAGGGGGCGGGGCGGGGGGCACGAGTCGAAACCACGCGGTTTGTAATTAAAGCGGCCTAATTAAGCGACGACTTGACTGCTAACCCGTACCCTCCCTCGACACCCTTCATCGCCAGTCCTACTACACCCCTGCACTTTCCGCGTCCACGCGTACACGGTGAGGGGAGAGTTTCTCGGGGGTTTCGGATGACGCGATGGGGAGGCGACTCGTCGTCGCTCGCAACTGCGTTCGATTACGGTGGCTTGATTATGAAATTGAAGGATTATATACATATATATATATATATATATATATATATATATATGTAATTGCAACAAGTTGTACGGGCACTGTCCCTCGATCGCCCCTTGTCAATATCCACGAGCTCGTGAAATGCCAGAGCCTCGATATCGGCTTCAACGCTGGCTTTTTTTTCTCTTTTTTTTTTTTTTATAAAGTGCATCGATGCTCGGCAAACGTAAAAGCGGCACAAGGCACAAGAGGCGGCGCGCTACCCGTCTACTTTTTTGTCCTTCTCAATGGTATACGCTGCATCTCTATATATGCATTAAAGCAGATAAGCTCTTTATGCCTCTCCTTTAAATCTGCTCACCTTCCAGCAGTAAAATCAGACTCGAGGAGGAATAAAGAGGGACGGATTATTCCAGATAAAAATATCAAACTGTTTTTTTTTTTTAAATTGGCGTTAACTCGCGCGTTAATGGCGGACGTGAAATGACGTGTTAAAAAAAAAAGATCGTAAAAAAGAAGTATCCGAATAAAAGATTGCAGTAAAAGTTTTCATTTACAGCGGAAACTCTAAAGGGGGCCGTACCCTCTCCCCCGCCACGCCAAATGAAAATTTACGCGTCAAATGGAACAGGATTATACGGGGATTATTTCACTCCATGTAAGAAGATCAACTTGAAACATAAAACAATGAAAGTTAAAGAATTTTATTTGATATATGATCGTTTTATTATGCATATGTATATGCATATGTATATATATATATATATATATATATATATATATATATATTTCTATCCCCGAATATAGTATTTGTAATTTGTCTCGATATTATCGTAGCTTTACATCAAAAAAAAAAATCTCATAATTTCGAGGGACTTTGATTTCAGATGAAAGTTACATTTTATATTTGTTATTCGAATGATATAAAAAAGTTGTGCTTTCATCGGCGACCTCTGTCCCCGGATATAAAACGTTCGATCCAGGGGGCATCGGAGAGGTCCACAGCGATATCCGGAGGCAGGAGAGGGCAGATTATATCTGCAAGTTTTACACGGCTTTTATATTCCTATACATATTTCCTGATGGGTATGCATATATATATATATATATATATATATATATATATATATATGCACCTGTGGAAATAACTTTACGACCCAGCGTATATACGGATATTACAAGGGCAGTAAAAAGTGTCTTCAGAAATTTACAATGCCCTCGTCCGTCTTCTTTACTTAATTAGTTTAGCGTCTTCTACGTAACTCCCTTGCTTAAAAAACCGAGCCGAGAATGAACGTGAAAAAATGATCAGGAAAAAGATCCGAATGAACAAAAAAAAATATACGTACACGAACGGAATTTTCACAATACTGTTGGAACTTTACAAGGATGCAAGCCGCTATGCGCGCGTATGCATTTCCGATTGTGCGAAGGGTCGCCGTCGTTGGACGAGCCCAAGATATACGATGCGAGAAACGGGCCATATTTTATTGCCTCGGAAATACGGTGCGAGGGCTGAGGGGGAGGAGGGGGGCGGGGGAAGGCTCGGTTGGAGTTCGCGATCCATAGACGCGCGGGTAGCGGGAGAGCCGACAGAAATAGAAACTCCCGGCTACTCCAGTCTCTTAGCAATTTTCATGGCGTAGCGCAAGAGAGGATGATATAAAAAAAAAACATAGCCTCCCAGGATAGAGGAAGGATAGAGGGGGTAGAAGAGAGAGAGAGAGAGAGAGAGAGAGACATCGAGAGACAGACCAGAAAATGTGGAAAAAGATAGAGTGGGTGGGGAGGGAAGGAGGGACAGAACGGAAGCGAAAGGGAATTTAAAACTCTTGACAACGAAAATTGTGAGCCGGATAGAAAACCCTCGTAACTTTCGAGATTGAGGCTGCGCAGCGAGCTATTATCGATGGTTACCAATCTCGGCCGTCCAATGGACGTCGAGGGGGGGTGGTGGGGGTGAAATTTCGAAAATCCTCTTTTTCCTTTTTGTTTTGTCGGCGCGAAATATTGTTTAACCGATAAAATTGCCGTTGCCCAACAATGCAGTAAGCCCTCTATATATCTGTATTATACTCGCAACTCGTTACCCATTCTATTATTTAAAGTATGCGTTTATTAATCCCGTTAATCGGCATTATTTAAAAAAATTACAAAAAAAAAAAATTTTTAATCTTCATACATTGAAAAATATTATTATTCTATTTCACGTCCATTCGTGTAAATATATATTCCTTAAATACATAGATCGCCCTTCTGTTACGTTTAAAAATAGTGCGGGCTTAAAGTAACATTTCGCGAAACCGTTCCGCGTATATTGTCAATATTGCACTTTCACTGGAATACGTATTATTACAAAGGAAAAAGGTATGAAATATATTTTATAGATTAGAAATAAATAGTTTCGGAGTAAAAATACATATTTTTTGTTGTTGAAAATCAGGATAGCAATGGGTAAAATAAATTACAATTTATAAAATAAATTACAAGTATCGAAATAAGAGATCCTAAAGATTTAATATAAATGAGAAATGTTTTCACTGTCTATTTTTCCTTATTAATGAAAAGGAACGTTTTACTTAAGCATGATAGTGTCAATTCACTGGTATATTTTGTCAGACGTAATGCCATCGCTGGGATTTCCGAGATTAATGAACCAAAACATCCGGAAGGTCTTAAATTGAAAGAATCGCCTAGCGTACTCCAATGTGTGTCTTTAATTAATAAATTCAATTCAAAGCATAAAAGTGTCTCAAATACTTTATGTTTTCTTATATGTGTGTGTGTATATATTGACGAGATACTAATAATAACTTCTGGATTTTTTGTTCAAAAATTTGAAAAACACGATATGAATTATGACGATTGTCCTTCATTAAATGAAAGCGACGTTTCGATTAAGTTCATATTATCTCCTTACCTGATTTTCCAGTCGATAATTTAATTTCCGCTATTTGAAAAACATAACGCACAAACTGAATCCCGGAAAAAGTCAGGCTTCAATGTCGTCGAAATAATCTCCATTTACAAAAATATACTCCAGATGTGACTTAAATTTCATGCCACGATCAAATTACGCATAATGGAAAAAAGTGGGTAAGAAAAAAAAAGACGTTCAGGGCGGCAGATAGAGAGAGATAGAAAGGGTTGGAAATTGTCCCCACGTGATACTGTATAACTCGGATAAACGCGTCGCGCCCCCTTGACGAGATTTTAATGTAAATTCCCGCCGAGCGAAAGAAATTTGTGTGTGTTTGTGTGTGTTTGTTTATGTGTGAGCGTGTGTGTGTGTGTGTGTGTGTGTGTGTGTGTGTGTGTGTGTGTGTGTGTGTGTGTGTGTGCGTGCGTGCGTGTGCGCGCGCGCGAGCGTGTGTGGCACGGGAAATAACGAGGCGAGCGTGGTAAATGGAAACGTTTGCCCGCCTCCCCCAAAAAGTACAAGGCGTCTACAGACTAAAGGAGGAGATGGGAGGGGGCAATTTTAAGTCGGCGCGATCCAGGCTGTATCGAAGTAATCGTTCAAAATTGAACAATGAAGACTAATTACGAGTACATCCAATATATAATGAAAATTGCCGGCTTTCTCCGTGGCCACTACATTCAGAGTGTAATATAGACAACAGCGATAACACGACGGAAAATATTCTCTCTCTCTCTCTCTCTCTCTCTCTCTCTCTCTCTCTCTCTCTCATCCTTTCTTATCGAGAAAAAGAAACGCAAGCGACAACTATATATATACATATATTATTCTCTCTCTCTCTCTCTCTCTCTCTCTCTCTCTCTCTCTCTCTCTCTCTCTCTCTCTCTCTCTCTCTCTCTCTCTCTCTCATCCTTTCTTATCGAGAAAAAGGAACGAAAGTGACAACTATATATATACATATATACATACATATATATGCATATATTTCGCAACTTTTTTTTACACGTCGGGCATTATTTAGCATTTCAATCTGCTACTCGTGCGCTCGTGCGTACACGCGTGAAACCCGCCTTCTCTACCTACCGTGTCGGGCGAGTTACGGCCGTCGTAAAGCGTTTGATTATGAGTCACACCAGGCGCCAAACGATGACACCGCCGGCGCGTGAACGCGAAATTTATCCGACAGATACGCGTACGTAATGATGGTCTGGACACGAGTCTTATTATTTTATTTATTACATGTATATGTGTGTGCGCGCTGCGTGTGTGTGTGTGTGTGTGTGTGTGTGTGTGTGTGTGTGTGTGTGTGTGTGTGTGTGTGTGTGCGTGTGTTTAAGCGAGGCCTACCTATAAATACACAAAAGAAAGAACAAACGAAATTCGTCATCCCTATCTACGAAACGAGAAGCTTTCGTGCGCTAATCGGTGCTCGAGAAAGTGATATCGGAAGACTCGTCACTTCGGAATGTTCATCGCGATAGATCGCGCAATAACCTAAATATAAATAAAAATTAATCTTAACTCAATTGAGCGGGGATATCTATATATCCAACTAATTTCCCCGAGTACTTCTTACGAAATCCTGTTCCCAATTAATTTTTTTTTGCGCGGCAAATCGGAATAATGCGGCACTGTCATCATTTGCGTATCAAATTTTGGTTTTGCCGATACTTTAAACTTAGCTTAGTACGCTCGTAAATCATTTGCCGGGATTTTTTGATATTTATAATGCGAATCGAAGTCCATACACCGAGGCAAAGAAGTGCGCTTTGAAATTGAATAACAACATTGACATAGCATGGAGATATAATATATGAGTATATAATTCAATTAAATAACGATAAAAGTTAAGACTGATTTTCAAAACTGCTATAATAATCGAAATGAAAGTATTTTGAGCGTGAACAGATTTTAGCTTCTAGATTGTCTCGCACTTTTCTCCCATGGAATATTCGAATATACGAATGCAAAAAAAATATAATATTTTTTCATAATTATTAAAAATTTATTTTCGACCTAATTTGATATAGGATTTGGTCACCTGTTATCCTATAAGTTATTGAGCTGCTGAAATTCCTCTGTAATTTTATATTGAATTCTAACGATGCTGAAAGTTTTCGCGTATTATACTAGAAAGAATCCAACAGAGCTGGCAATACTGTGTAATTTGATAAATCAAACTTGTGCATATAATAAATTAAATCGAATCCATACAGGAACATATATAAACGTCACGCTGAATAGTATATATTTGCCTCAACAACATTGGCAACTTTATCAATCGTTTCCGTAAATGATATACATCACTGAACAATATTTGCTCGGATTAAATCGAGCTGATAATGTAATGTAGGGCAATCAAACTAATTAATTCTTATCATTTGGATATTAAAATTCTTTTGAAAAATTTATTTCTCATTTCTTTTAAATAGATTCTTTTAATAAGATTACGTATAATGAATGAAGAATGCGTGATTTAATCAAATTGGTCATTATTTAGATGTCAAGTATAGATTAAAAAAAAAATATCTGCTTTTCGATTTGATGTAAAACTCAATTTAAAGGTAGAATAATTGTAAATATTTTCTGTTTGTATCGACAGCGTTCACTGAACTATAACAAACTATTATTGTTGCTTATTTTAGTTGTTATCAATAGTTCACGATGAAATAACACAATTGTCAGAACCAAAGTCTCGTCGGGCATACTTATATCTTATAATCGTCTCTGATCCAATTCTCCCTTAAACTGATGTTTAATTGTAACAATTGTTAAAAAAATATGTAGTTGACCCTTTGTACACGATAAGGGTTTGAAAAGAAAAAAGCTTGAAACATGTTTTAAAAGTTTTCAATTATTTCCAGAAACTCTATTAAAAGAATCAAGAGTCTAAATAATAATAAATAAGCCATAAAGATTATGATTATTAATAAGTCTAAATAACTAATAAAGTTCATGATTAATTAATGCATAATAATCACCAGTAAGGTGGCTTTATTTTACATTTACAATAGCTAAAATGGACTGAAAATTTTATTGGATTATGAAATTTGTACTAAAATATTTATTATATAACGATAACAGAAAATCTCGTGGAAGTTTCTCCATAAGGTCTTCTTAAACTTTGAACCGAAGGAGGCAAAAGTAAAAAAAAACCGATCCGACCGCTGTACAGACGAATGAAGACTTCAATTCTTCGGGCGGGTAAAAAAACAAGCTCAAACTAAATTCCAAACTGTTATTCGATAAGGAGTGACTCGGTGAAAAAAAAAAGTCCCGATACGTTAAGTCGGCCGCGGGTAATTTCCTCTCGCTAAACTCTCCCGCGATCATCCTTGCTCGGTGACGAATCTCGGAGCGCGTTTGAATCCGAGCCGTCGGTCTCCCGAGAGATTACGCGGCGATGACTATCGCGGGACGCGTGCGCGCGCGCGCGCAGATAAGGCGCCTAGTGGACTGCATACCGAGGAGAACAAAAAAAAAAAAAAGAACAAAAAAGAGTCAATTTGTCGCCTCGGTAAACGACGGACGTGGTTCGGACGGCTTTTGTAAAATAATTACCGAAATCGATTTATCGTTCGGCGTTCGCTCAAGTATTATTTTTCTCTTCGATTGGAAGAAACCGCGGATCGGCATCGACGCAATGCGATACTATCTATGAAACTAATCGATAAAACCGTAATTGACAACGTAGTCGGCGGTCTCGTGCATACATCACCGCCCGATATCCGATTATTTACCTTTTAGCTAATTACTGAACGATCGTTGTCTTGTTTTTTTTTTTTTTTTTTTTTTGTTTCACGTTATGGACGACGGTTCTAGAAAGTAATACATTCGGAAGGCAGATAAACTGCAATAGCCTATAGTTTACTTTATACCGTCGATATTTTCTGTTTCTTTTCTTTCCAAGTTTATAGATCGGATATGTCTGCATACTCGAGGAATTTGAAGCTTTCCAGCTGACTTTTCAGCATCTTTTAAATCCAACCTGTACGTAAAAACTTACAAATGTAGCAAATTTTATCGTATATACAAAGAGGATTGGAAATACATTTTCGAGTATTTATAGTAATAATATAAATATTTCTTCAATTTTTTTTTTTTTTGTTGCATAGAATTATTTTATTGAAGATGTCGTAGGTACATAAATTTATGAAGCAAAACTAGGTTGATTACTTATTACTATTCTATGATTATTTTTATTTAAATAACGTTTATGAAGATATATAATTCATTTTTTCTAATTAGTATAATATCTGAAACAAATCTGCAATAAAACTTATTACTAAAAATAAATTCGAATAAAATTTAAAAATACTAATACAATTAAAAATAATTTAGTGGAAAAAATGAATTTTCTTGATAAAATATACATAAATAAAAATTCAAGTGATCCTAATCACCATAATCTGTAATTTAATCAAACAGTTAGATTATCCAAATGATAGAGATCGTCTTAATTTTCCACAAATTTGAAATAATTTTATTTATTTAGCATTGAATTAAATTAGAATAATTCCGTTTCACTTATACGCAAATATCATTACTATAATTATTCTATTAATATAAAAAAGAAAAACCATAACATTTAATTCTTCTAAGAGTCGAATGGAAGTCTTTCTATTTATTATTCATGTTTCGCTCGAATTCACCTGCTTCAGCTCATTTCGTAAATGCGAACTGATCCAATCATACAGGTATAGTGATAAAGCGATTTTATTTCGATTATATATTATTATTATTATAGGCTTCTATATTTCATACGTTAGGATTAATGAAAATAATAAGTTTATCTAAAACCAAAACAGATCAATGGTGAAATGATGTAAAAAGCATACATTACCTAGGGATACAGCAATAAGCATAAAATAAGCAATATCATAAACATATATAGAATCTAGAGGCTTTCATCGCTGAGATAGATCCCAATTTTATGTTCTAATTGTAAACAAAGCTAACATTTAGTCCTTTTTTAATACATCGTCCTTTTTTCCAGAATATCTTAACATTGCAGTTGATATCATGAGCTTGGACTACAGTTTATAAATATCACATATAAGTATAATAACTACGCATAAAAGTCGAGACCGTAAAATTACCTTTTAAAACCTACCTTTTATCTATCGAATCCGAGGGAAAATTCAAACGCTGTGACGGCCCCCTTTTTAAACGTCCCACCTCATTAGCATCCGCATTCCGCACTCGTTGTCCATTGCTAACAGCGTCTTCCACGGACGGACAATCGGCTATACGTCATCGGCGATAGTTACCTCGTCCCTCGCTATTTATTACGTTGCCTCGAACAATAATTTAAAGTTCTCGTGCGGGCGGAATGGTGAGGGGGTGGAGAGGAAGGGGTGATGGTGGCTTCGATTGGTGAGTTCCCCCTAAACTTTCAAATTGGAATAGTTCAGAGCATGGCAGAGAGAGAGAGAGAGAGAGAGAGAGAGAGAGAGAGAGAGAGAGAGAGAGAGAGAGAGAGAGAGAGAGAGGAAGAACATTTGAGAACGCCAGTCTCACCGATATATATATACCTTTGTGACTACAGTAAATAAAATTATGGGCAACGGTTGACGCAAATTGTGACGTGAATTCGGAAAGAAAATGCTTTTAATACTGTCAAAAGTACGGGCTGCCCTTCAATCAGCCGCTCGATTGACGAATAATAATTACAAGGAATTGATTAATTGATACGTTCGCGTCTCTCTCCCTCTCCTCTCACCCCCCTTCCAAATCCACTCTGGATTTCCTCCATTCAATTTGACCCCGGCGCTATTTGATTACTATTGGGAAGCTGCCACTGTAATTGTATGCGTCGGCGACGAGGAGTTTCCCGCGTGAATAAAAAAGGCGCATCCCGAATTCTGCAAGTATGTCGGTATTGTTATGAAAAAAAAAGTAGAAAAAAATTGTATTTTATTCTCTTAATATTGCTACGAGCCATTATTTGTATATAATACCAAAAATCTGATTATTTTCCGAATTATTTCGTCGATTTTCAATACTCTTTCTATCCCCTATCGATATTTTGATTCATATAAAATTTTACTTGACTTTTCTTTCAGTTGATAATTTTTGCATGTTTCAGCGGATTCGAAAAAAGCAAATTTAAATAAAAGTATAATATATCTCTCAGTTAACTAAAGTGAAAATGAACCTGAAAAATTTATACTTTCATGACAATGAAGTATGAAACCTTTGATCAATATGCATTCGAAATTCACAAGTTTTCGTACGCGAGCTAATGAAGTCTTAAATTACTCTAATTGTTTCATTGGAATCCATTATTGATATATACACCTACCCAATATAATATTGCTAAAGGTCTGATTTTCGGACTAGTATGATATAGAAAAAGAGGTTTTCAAGAAAACAACCAAAAGAAGTCAAGTTATCTTCTCTCGATAAATTTTCACCGGTATAAATCAACATTGGATCGAGGGATCTACTGATAGGCAACTACGGGCTTGCGTTTCTGGAGGGGAAGAGATGTAAGACGAATGAGTACGTAACTTTTTTCTTTTCGAATTATGAACTACTACAGATCATACTAGACTATATGTAATAAAAATAAAACGCTCAAAGTGCGGTAGGTTGTTTAGATCAAGCAACGAATAGACGATTTACTAATTATAAATTAGAAAAATTTGAATAATTCAAGTGCCATTGTTCATATCTTTCGTACTTAAAAAAAATTGTTTTGTTTAAAGAAATAATTGAAACATCGTTTTTGGTGAAAAGAAACAAATTTATTACATGACTGTGTGAATTCTTTTATTATGATTATCAACACTCATAGAAGCAGGCATTGCAGCATCACAATATGATTGAAACATTTTAAAACGGGAATCGGTATATTTTCGTGATAAATGGAAAATTCGCGCGAGGCAAAGAGTTTATCGTAGCAAAAAAGTCAAACGTACAATCCTCATACGAGGAATTCTGCCAAAAAACCGTTGAATGTCGCAAGCAGTCGTCAACATCGCAGATTGATATTTTTATATCGATTCGGATATCTGCTCGATCACTTGCAGAGAAATAACATATGATTGACTATGGAAGAATTCGCTGATTAAAATTTATAAAACCCATTAAAGAATGTTGTATATTAATTTCTTAACAAATGATGAAATTGAACCAACAAGCTAAATTATATTTCATTAACACATACATTTAAGTAATATATAAAAATCCATTTTAAAGTCACATTGTTGATGTAAAAGTTGAATTATACACGTTTCACAC
The DNA here is from genome assembly GCA_018907035.1 of Sycobia sp. Sy_11. Taxonomy (NCBI): domain Eukaryota; kingdom Metazoa; phylum Arthropoda; class Insecta; order Hymenoptera; family Epichrysomallidae; genus Sycobia; species Sycobia sp. Sy_11. The sequence goes on from JACCIC010000021.1 coordinate 1,234,451, forward strand.
GTAAATTCTTCAACAATCATAGAAAATGTCAAAGCTTGTCAAGTAAACTCTAAGTTTAATTAACAATAAATTGTGTTTCAAATGAAAAATTTCCAAATTATTAGAAGAATTAGAATTTAAATGTATATGGTAAACATGAATTGAAATAGATTGAAATGAAGTATGAATTAAAATATAAATCTCTTAAAAATACATATCCAAATATCTGTCTAAAGTCCATAAATATATAGTATAATTGAGCTATTTTTATTATTGTCAAAAATCTTAATTCTATTGACTTGAACATTTATTCAATACTCGATTAGAGGAGAAAATTTGATTTAGCGGAGGAATGAGAACAAAATTATAAATAAAAATGTCATTTTCGTTATTATAATTGGTTAGACCGAGAGAGGAAATAAAAGACCACTTTTCTGAAGATATATATATATAGCATCATTCGTCATCAAAAATATCGCGCATTGAAAATGGAAAGATTTCAAAAGATTATTTTCATTTGGAAAAATGTAGCTCGGGTTCATCAAAAATTCAATGCGCGAACGACTCTCGCGTAGTCGGCAACATTGATGCGCTCGTTATCGTTTTCGAAAAATTCCGTCGATAAAGATAAATGGGCCGGTCCTGTCCAACCAATTATTATAAAAATAATACTAATAATAATAATAATAATAACAATAATAATAATAATAATAATAATAATAATAATAATAATAATAATAATAATAACAATGACAATAATAATAATTAATGAAATTCTAGGGAAAAAAATATGAATGACTAAATGTGGCCCGTCAGACTTCTCATTGCCTAATGCGACTTGAGCCATTTTATATGGCAAGACCGGTCATCGAAGGAAGCTCTCGAGTTTGATTCCCATCAAAAGGACAAAGATACGCTGTACTATACACCCAACTTAGTTGTATAAATTCCGTTGAAATTTTGTCGATGAATTCCAGAAGAAATTAATTTCTCGCTCGTCGCTTCAAACAGAGGCTTAGTGCGAATCGCTTGATTCCGTGATCTAATTATGACTTTATCGCTGGTGAGAGCGATAAAATTTGTCGTCGATCGGAGCGGCGCATTCGTTATTGATTAGTTTTCGACATTTTTATCAAATAAATTCGTTAAAATTCAAATAATGACGGCCATTGGAACTTAAGTTTGAGATTACACTATTTCTCGTTGAAATTTAAGAGAGAAACTATGATTAATTCTCTAATAATACGCTGATTGTTTAAAAAAAAAATTTTTGTGCCATTTTTGAAAACCGGCCAAAAACGACAAATATCAATATCCATTTCCCGCACTGTGTTAAAATGCCAAATGTAAAAAAGAGAATCGTGTCATGGTCGCAACCCTTCAACAATTTCAAAGAACGTTCCGGAAAAAGTAAAATGGAGTCAAGTACGTCTCGCCGCCCTAGGTCATCCGCTGAGCTCTGTGGGACGACGCTGGTCCCAGAGATAGATCTAGAAAATATCAAATAAATCCAAATATATTTATATACGTGACGTACTGACGTCAGTGTACGGAAAGTAGCAGTATATTTCATTTATTCTATATATATATATATATATATATATATATATATATATATATATATTTAATATCGAAAGAAAACTGTTTCAAACTTCACATGTCGGGGAACCATAAACTACGTAGCCGCTTCGAGGGGGGGGGGGGGGTAAAGAGGTGGGTTCTATTGAAAGTCGTTAATTTTCACGTAGTCAATATTACCTTAGGTTTTATTAAATTAATTGAAAAGGTCCATTCAACGTTCTGAAAAATGTCTAGCGAATAATATGACTGTTATAAACGAGAAGGCGAGAAGGAGAATTCGGATGAGTAGGCGAGCAGAGACGAGTCTTTTATCGATCGTATACTCGTATGTTGTGACGATACTCGGCAAAGGGGCCGTATATGGTATTTTGTTTTAACCATTAGACCGCCGGATAGCCAATATGTTGGTTCGACCTTTGACGTTAACTTTGTATATAGTTGTTACGCGATACAAGACACTAATTGGGCCACTTTCAAAGGTCCGTTTGGAAGTTAAAATCCCGACAGTCTAAAATACTTATTTTAAATACTGTTACAACAGCAGCCTTTTGAAAGAGAAAATACAAATAAATTAAAAACGAAAAAGATACTGCTTGTAAAAGATATTCTTAATTTATATTAAATCAACCTTTGCATGTGAATTATTTTCAATTCATAGCATTGTAATTTTCTTTCGTATAATAAACAAATTTTTAATTCTTAAGAACTCGCGTTTTAGTAAAATGTCCAACAAGCAGTCTAATATCTGCGATACAGATAGCAATTACGGTATTAAGGTACAAATTTTGAAAACATCACTATTTAAATTAGTGCAAAGCGACGAGTCTGTCAAAAATAAATTAATGTTAACTAACTGAAGATATGAATAATTTAATGTTAATAAAATGAATAAATTTAGAAAAAATAGTATTTTACTATTCTTGCTGTAAACGAATTTCCAATTATTTTTTTTTTAGAATTGGAACAGCAACTGAAGTGCACGATAAGAAAAGAAAGAACGTGCAGTCATCGCTTCTATTTCCAGTCGCATTTATGCAACTCCTGCACAAGATGAACTGTATTAATAGAGTGAAAAAAATAAATAAAAAGAGTTAAAGACTTGTTGAAAGAAAGAGAAATAAAACCAATGGAAAATGATGTGGAGACGAGCAAAAAATACACCAAAAATAATTAAATTGGGAAGACCAGAATTAGTAAAAACTTTGCATGTATAATTATATCATACGAGGGACAGGCTGTCATGCTTGTCGCGCGTATCAAGCGTCTACATATGAAAAGTTTTCTCACATAAATAATATACATCGTAGAATGATGGAAAATAAACAATTTTATTCGAGCAACGAGCTGATATGTAAAATCGAAGCCATATAAGAACCAATGGTAAAATTATTTGAGAGCGAGTCAAAGAAGACGAGGTCAAAGTAAATGTAAATTATCAAATAACAAATGAAGACGTACCTGTTATTAATGATTTACGTACGTGGCCAGTTCCATCGTTTCTTCCATGCGTTGCCTTGGTATGAATAAAAAATTTGTAACTTCTTCTCGTTTGTTTACAACTGGAAAATCTAAAACATATTTTGCATGAAAAAACCTATGTGCTTTTGGATGAAATGACGAGAAGTGGAGGAGGGCTCTGGATAATTCTGCGACGGGCTACGTGAGCGGTGGAGGAGTTAAAAAATGACGGAAACCTAGCCACGTAGTTTTATGAACGACTCCTAAGTTAAGAATCAAAATACCCGTAATGCTTCGTACCACGGGGCTCTTCACCTCAACGACCTAGTCAAAATTAAAAAAAAAAAAAAAGCATATATTTCACACTAAGTCGGTATCCAACTCTTCGGCATTCCAAATTTCTTCGTCCGCAATTCTTTTCCCCGGACACGCAACTGTGTACAAAAAATATCCTCACACGTTCGAGCTCCTCGATAGGTCGCGGGAAATCCGCTCGGAAGCCTCGAAGCGAAAATAGCGGCTGCCGCGCGCACGGCCCTGCCCCGATAACTCCGTTATAAAAGTTCGATCCGAAATTTCTCGTCCCTTCCGAGTCGCTAACCCGCTGTCGAAGACGCGCGCGCAGCGTTGCATTACGCGCCCTACACCTATGCGCACGACTTTTATACATACGACGCGCTACCTGCGCCAATGACCCGTCCCTTATATATATATATAAAGATGAAGCGCAACAGAAAATATAGAGGTCCAAATTAATGTGGTTGATTAATAACTCGGCTCTTATGCCGAGGTGTTCGCCGCATATCGTACAGATCGGTAAAATAATAACACGTAGCGTGGACACTTATAACCAAATTCATACGAACTTATGTTACACATGCGTTATTTATATTATACATTATATTTCACACGCTTGCCACAGAACGGCACGGCGATACTTTTCATCAAAAAATTGCGACGGCTGATTCTTATTTCGCGCGGAATATGTACGAGGGGCGGGGCGAAGCACGCGGCTAAATGCATTTTCCGTACCGAACGGGCAAAAAGTCAGCGGGATAGAAAATATTTCTATCGCGATGTCTTAAATATATATATATATATATATATATATATATATATATATATATATATATTACATATAAATAATGCACGTGACATTATCTCTTGTTCTGCCCCCCTACACCGAGATGCACAGTCTGGCGACCCCGACTCTACTCCCGGCGAGCCGTTCTGTCAAGCGAACAATTTCATTTTCCGCATAACATGATAAGTATCTAATCTATGAGCGACCGGCGTTTTTCCCGTGGCCATCTTAATTCGCGGATGAAAATATGGAAATGCCATGCTACGTTTAAGCTGATCTTTTAGTTTACTATATCGACGGACGTAAAAAGTGTTTGAGTAAAAATTTACAAATTCGTAAAGCATTGACGTATACGATGAATTGTGAGGAATACGGGAATGTTGCAAAAGTATCAAATTATCATTAGCTAAAGCAAGAAATCCGACATAAAACATTCACGATTGACGGAACCGGGATATTTCCGAAACCAAGCTCTTGTTACGTCCTTTCTCAATTAATTTAATAGATGTCAAACGGAAACAGATCAATTAAAAGGAATTTAAAGAAAATGAATAAATTATATGAAACATTTTCAGATTCACCTTGAAATACAGGCGTAATGAAAAACACTAATAAGTAACAAATCATTAATTATGCTCAATTCAAAGACTCACGGAATAATCCGATTAGATAAAAGGTAACAGTTACTATATAATACATTGATCTATTTAATTTTTTTATATCGCAAGCGGAAAAACGCCGTATCCAAGTGCAATTCAAATACACGAGAGAGGACGCGGCAAAGTGAAATTACTTACTTGTATACGAATCGGCTACGTTACTGCAAGGAAAAGGAAATTCGAAATGGCGGGGAGGGGGTGTTGCCTGTGTATATGCACGTTTGCGCATCTGCCTCCATCCCCGCGCGCGCGCGCGCGCGTATACACACGTACGCACATACACACATGTGCGCAGTCAGATACACGCATACGAAGGCATATACATATATAAACATAGCTCGCCCGGGCACGCGCTTGTAAATAATTCAGCGGCAGATTTAATCTTGGCCTGGGCGCGCGTGCGACCGACCCAAGATGGAAAGGGGCAAGATGAGATGAGAGGCCAAATGCGATAAGTATAAGGAGCGCGAGTTTCCGCGCCGCGCTCTCTGGGCTCGGGCCAATTTTACAACGCCCTCGCCCCTCACCATCGCCCACCGCCATGCCCACCCTTTACCCACTCGTCCTCTCGCCTCACGAGACGCCTTGCCCCGTCACCTCGCACCTCCGTCCTTCCCCATCTCCTCTCTGCCCTTCGTCCGTGCTCGAGCGAGCCGGCGCGTCTTCCGACAGTCCATCCCATATAGATATATATATATATATATATATATATATATATATCTTATACCGTTATAGCGCCGCCGCGCGGATTTCAGAAATTCAAGGTCCATCCCCCGTGCGCGTGCATTCTCGAGCGGCGCGTTCAAGAAAGGATTCCTCCCTCGAAGAAAGGGCTGGAAAACGCCCGATTCTCAGCCACTCGCCCGCCCCTCATTCCAGCCCTCGGCAACCTCGGCCCGCGATATAATCCCTCAATCATTCAGGCGGGCGCGATGAATTATTGCGCGGGCGATCCTTGCGCCCCCCCCCTTCCCTCGGCCGAGCCGACCAATCGTCGCGATTGTTATTTTACGCGCTCACTCACGGTCGTCCAGGCGCACGAGAGCCGTGTACGAAATTGCGAAGACGTGCCGGTCGGCGGATGCGCCGGGCTTTTCTCCGCATTAGGTGTCGAGGTGACTCGCGAAAAGACGGGGATGAAAAAAGTACCGAGCGCTGCCAAAAAAGGGGGCGGGGGGGGAGTGAAGGGATTCTGCCAAAAGTCAGATTCGAATGAGCTGCTATACGAGTTGCTTGTGTCTCCGTTACGATGTATAAATACGAGAATTAGGGATCATTTACCGAGCGATAATTGCGTCGACTAGATCGCACGACTTGTCTAAATACCTCCTCACTGTAGCAAAGTCAAGTCGCTCTAGGGGACGGCAACATTCAACGCTTTCGGTAAGTAAAATGCGAGTCGCTTTTTCAGATTTAGAGAGAGAGCGAATGGAAAACTTTTTTTTTTCTAGAAAAAAAAAGAGGAATATCAAAGGAAGCGTGCTTTCAGAGAAAACGTTCGAATTTAATCGAGAAATTATTAGTTAAAAAATAATTCAATAAAATAAAGTTTACTGCACTCGCAGTGAGAATTGGAAAAATATTAGCTCGAAAAATTAAATCTATATATATATATATAATCCTAGCTTTTATCTCATGGTATTGCGAGCTTTCATTTAGTAAATGGGGTATAATATTTTTATAACGCGATATTATTCTTTTCCTCTGCTAAGCTTTCAAAACGGCGCTTGTGAGGTGTGATAAATGGCCGCATGTTCAATATCGTTAAAGTGCTCCTTGACCATTGCTCGTTCATTACTCAGATTTGCCGCGATTTTCCGTTGTTATTATTATTGCTGTTACGATTATCATGATTTTTTTGTGTTCGCGCGCGAAACACGGTCAACTTGAAAGCAGCGTTACAATTTCAAAAAATTGTACAGAAAATTTATAGATTATACAATATATCATTGTAGAATTGTATAATACGAAAATTAATTAATCATTAATGTAAGGTTATCAATAAAATTTAAGATCGTAAATTTACTATCAAATACATATTTTCTTTTTCTTTAGATATACGACGAAGTCTTTAGATTTACGACGAAACAGCATTGATAAAATCATACGTTCGCACGTGCAATGAGCTTAAAATCAATGTGCTAAAGGTACTTTAGGCTATACTATAATAGCAATCCTAGTCCATACGATCATATATATTTTTACGTACTTTATAACTTGTCTTACCGCTCCATTGGCGCGAGTGCTGAAATTTTTATCGCTTCTTCTAGCATTTATATATATATATATATATATATATATATATATATATATATATATATATATATATATATATAATTCTACTTTTTTCTTAAAATAGGGATAAAAAGGAATGAGCTTTTATTTTCAGGCGAGAATTCGATACAATATAAAGTTTCAAAATGTGAAATCTCACTTTCTTTGATCGGTAACATTGTTTTGAGCAATAGCAATTATACAAATAGATAAATTTATTATTTACACAATACAGCTTTTTAATTTTCGGACTGCCAAGACCAAACGTTTTCGTGTCAGCAAAATTTTGATGGAATAAAATTTTACCAAAGTTAGGGACAAAATCTGCCAAAGCGATTTAAATCCTTTCCGATAGGATTAACACATTTAAGAAATAAACTTAGGAAATTGGAAACCTAGCAGCATATTTATGAAAAAATACGATCTCCTTTATTCATATATATCTTGATACTTCTCGATAATTCAAGAATTGCAAAGTTTATATGTAACCTTTGTATTAGGAGGCCTACTTAGTTTCCGACTTTCACATTGAGATGGCGATATAAATAGTACGAAAAGTCAGATGTGTCGGATCTAATACTTATTTTTCAATTTTGGAATTTACCAATAAAATTCAGTTAACAGGCGCCATCATTTGTATAAACATTATAATTTTTTGATCAGTGAAAAATGAATCGTTCTAAATCGTTGCTACGATTGCACTATGTGCGCATTATTTTGATTTGAAAAAAATGTAGCACATACTTATCGATTGCCTCAAGAATGTTATAGCGAACAAGCTCCATAGCTTACAATGTGTAAAGAGTGGTTTCAGTGGTTTAGAAGTGGAGACACTGATGCTAATGACAAAAAACGTTCTGGACGATCAAAAAAGTTTGAAAATTGTGAATTGCAAGCTAACAAACGTTTACATGCGATGGGGAAAATTCGCAAAGAAGGAAAAGGGATGCTAAACGATTTGACTGAAAGTACAATCGATATAGTCGAATCGATACAACAACGCACTCTCTTTGCTTGCCAGGCAAAAAAAGAGAGAGTTTTCTGTGGCGTATTGTGACTGATGAGGAAAAGTGGATCTACTCTGACAATCCTAAGCGTATTAAGTCATGGGTGGACCCAGGTCAACCGTCTACATCGACACCCAAACAGACCAACAGGGTTTGCTGTACGTACTACGATCTGCTCCAACCGAATGAAATCGTCACTGATTAAGCTACCCTGTATCCATTTCCATCATAAATATCCTTTTTCCGTTAAAAAAGGTTGGAAACTAAATTCACCTCCTAATACAATGAAAAAAAAATCGCGATTCTTTATCACTATTTCTTCTGTAAAATCTTGGCATTAATTCTACTGAAAATTATTTCTTAACAGAATTTACAGAAAAGATTACGCGAGGATTGATTTTACAATTTCTTTATGTACGTAGTTTCACTTATTTTCGAATGAATATAAAATTATTTCATCTGAACTCGTTTCTGGATCGGCAGAAAAATTCGCCTGACTCCCGGTTGACTCGAACTACTAGAATTCAGAAAACTCCGGGAATATATATATCATTAATATCATTAATATACTATGATTCCGTCAAAAGTATCGAATTATTTAGAGCACGAAAAATAAATTTAATCCATTTTAATAAATATTGAATTAGAATTTAAAAAAAAAATTTCAAATATTAGCACTCGAGACTCTCTTGATTTGAACGTGATATAAAATCGTTATATAAAATTTTAATCTTATATGTAACTTGACTAAAACCATATATACGTTTCATTTCAATATTTTTAGATGAACCGCAGATAGAGTGGCAGCATTTCAATAATTAAAATGGGGCAATTATAGCAGGCGAATCATGATTAAGCATTTACTTGGCAGAATTTTACAGAAAAACAATTTTCCAAGTGAGATAAATTATTCACGAGCTTAGAATTTCGAACACCATTTCGCATATCTATTACACTTTATCGAAATATTTAATCGATACGAGAGTATATTCGGAAATAGACATACTTTGAAACTTCTAGAAAATTCCTTACAGCGCTATCCTGGCGCTACATATTTCGCCGTACAACTAACTTACATCTCCATCGGCAGAGTAAATTTTTGCAATTTAATCATGAAATATCCACGATGTAATCGATAATTAAATTACAACAATATTCATTGAATAGACGTCAAATATTCCGTATCGATTTATTAGAGGGCGCGAAAGAATATTTGAAATACATACCTCTGAGATAGAAGAATTTTCAGTATAGGTGACCAACATTTTGCGTTTAAAATTGCGTTCGAATGAAAAAGAAAATAAAGAGGCGCATTTTCTTTTTTTACAAAACGACGTTCAAATTAATGGAGCGACCAGTTTCGTATTCCAGCTATGTAGCTCTATTTGCGAATCGAGGTAATAACAAAAAAAAAATAGAAGAAATGCTTTGAATCATCGTGCATATAGCAGTGGAATATTACAGAATTGCAAATTATCTTAATGTATCACGCAAGTATAACGGTTCTAATTTATATCCCTGAAATGCTAGAGTGAAAAATGAACCGTGGCTCCTACTGCCGATACAAAACTAACGAAAGTTAAAAAAAAAAAAAAAAAAAAAAAAAAAACCAGAAAGAAACACAAAAACGAGAAAGTCTCGAATTCAATAAATAATTCAAGTCGTATACGTGTTTGTGGTAGAGCAATTTCATTTGTTATTCGCTCGCCGCCCCTTCCCAAAATCAAGGAGTATAAGGAAAGCGCGATCTACTTTTTCTCATTTGCATTAAACGTTAAAAGCAAATTCTCAAATTGTGGAAAATGAAATAAGCGCGGAGGTGTGACGGCGGCGTTTTCGTATATCATATGTGTGCGTGTATATATATATTTATATATATATATATATATATATATATATATATATATAGTATGGAGTAAGTTTAAACACACCATTTCATGATCTCGCGAATTAGGGTAATTAGCATTTTCCCCATTGAAATTCACACACAGACACGTATGCGATACGAACATGGGAGGGGAATTTTATTGTAAAGCTAAGGGTCTTGCGCGAATAAAGCAATATATCATTTAAAAAAACACGAATGAAAATAGGGTTGAATAACAATGGTGTAATGATTTTTCCATTGATACCGCTGCAGTTTCAAGAAAATACAATTCAGTGTTAAATCTGGAAAAACAAGTGATAGACAAGTGGTATCGTCTCATTACGCGGGAAAAATTTGATACACTGCGCTTCTGAAAAGAAATGCGCAAGCATTAAATAGAAAGTTGATGAAAAAATTTTGAAATTATGCAGTAATATGTAACGGATCTAATATTATTGAGGCCTAACATATGACTCTAATAAGACTCGGCAGAGCAAATGGAAATACATAGTAATTCAGTCGTCCGAATTTCGTGACCCCATCCGGGAGGATTGAGATCAACGTGCATTTGCAAACATTTACTCGCAAACAGGTCGTTGATCATCGACGGATCTGAAAAAAATTGTAAGATTAACAAAACTGAAGAACTGAAAAAGATAAAGAACACCATTCAAAATCCATTTAAGTCATTAACATTTATTACAGTATATTATAGTAATTACATACAATGCTCGACAAGATACATTGGATATTAAATATGTCGAAAAAAATTCGAGATCGCTCTAATATATAACATTATTACGTTTCATTTGCTTCATACAGTTATTGATCCAAATTTATTTGAATGTGATCATAGATTTTTTTTCTTGAAGCAGAAAATATCATTATGACGCTTTTTAGTTAAATTATCTATATCATAATTGTACTATATTCCTATACGATATATATAGTATATATATATATTTATTTATTTATTTATTTATATTTAATTTCAAAGAGTGGAACATTATTATTTACAAACGTATTTCAATACTTTTGTCTTTTAATAACACGGGACTCGGTGCTTGTATTGATTATATTTAAAAAGCTTCATGTAATTAATGCGAGTTCGTTATTATCGATAATGTTATAATATATACAAATTAATATAATCAGTATATTGAAAATAACAAATTTCTGCAACGATTACATAATCTCAATGTCTGTATTATGTGTAAAGTTAGATATCAATCGAATTAATACTAAATAATAATCGTAATGATAAAATAACATTATTCTTCGTAAACGTACAACGAAATATTTGTAGAATGATCGTAACATCTTTTATATTCTGAAAAAAGACACTATATTTGAAATTTTCTCTACAAGATCCTCTCGCGGCCGTTGTCTACGACGAAACATATACCCCGAGATTGTTCGAATTGCCGTAAAAATCGACTCTACAACCGGATACTATATATATATATATATATATATATATATATATATATATATACACACTAGAATTAACTTCCGGTCGAAAAGCTTCGTGAGCTATTTCTCTCCCCCCCTCTCTCTCTCTCTCTCTCTCTCTCTCTCTCTCTCTCTCTCTCTTTCTACCAGTAAATAAAGAGCCGCCGCCGCGAGGGTGAAATATCCCTCGGAGAATAATAACATAGATATACACGTTGAAAGTATAGCGGCATTTCCTACGACCAACAGAAATTGTGGGACAAGCTATTAGAAACGAAACTCTACGTCTATATATATATATATATATATATATATATATATATATACGATTCACAATCTATAGAAATCTACCGAGATTCAAATTTCTCAAGGAGAAGGACGGAAACGCTTAAAAAGCCTGCGATACTCCCTTTGTTACTTGGGAGGCACAGTTTCCAAAGTTAACAGGGGGTCAAAATGCAAACGGAGAAGGAGATCTATATATATATATATATATATATATATATATATATATATATATATATATATAAGCTGTTCAAGACGCAAAGAAAGGTCTCGAAACACTCGCCCTCTCGTCGGTCCATCATGCCGCTCTCCGGGCTCTATCCACTACTGCGCTGCTGCTAACCTCTCACGATTGATCATCTCTTCCGAAGGTGGAGGAGACACAGAGAGAGAGAGAGAGAGAGAGAGAGAGACTGAGCGAGAGGAGGATATTTCGCGAAGAGCAGCACTTTATACCGCAATGGTTGCGCGCGCGCACGCGGATAAAGGCCAAAGTCCGTTCTGCGGGAGGGTTGGGGGTCGGATTGGATGGCGCGGTGGTGGCGGTGAGCAGGGCGAGAAGGGAGGAAGGACACGAAAGCGTCTCCGAGAGAGCGCTCGCGCGGGCGACCGATCGAACCGGTGGGTGGGCCCCGCTGCATCGGGATTCCGATACAATGACTCACGTACTCGCGAACTCGGCAGATATATATGTATATATCTATATATATATATATATATATATATATATATATATAGTGCGTGTGTGTATGTATGTATGTATATACACAAATACACACATATACCGCTGAAGGTGGCTTTGGCGCCCCGCAAAGTCACCACAGCTGCTTTTACACAGATTACTTGCGAGCCCTCGAGGTCTATCTCTCTCTCCCTTTCCCTCCCAACCTCTCTCTCTCTCTCTCTCCCTGTCTATTCCTCCCTCCTGTTTTATACATCTATCGTCGCTCACTCCTTTCCAGCGATCGTTTCGCCTGCTTTTGACTCGTATAGGATCGGACGTACGTGTGTAGTGGTACACGATTTAAGAACAGCGCCGTAAAAAAGAAAAAGGGGAAAGGCATCGAATGCGAGTCGATTGAACCCGAGATAAACGTACCAACGAACGATCATACATACACTAGTACAATGAAAGCACAGGTCGGTTTATATTTAAGTTATACGTGTCCTGTCCTGTAAATATTATTTCTCTTCGGGAGGAGTGTCTTAGCTGTGTCAGTTTAACCAATCACTTCCACCTCGTGAATATACATTAACTCTTTGATTATAATATATTAAAAATTATTTTAATATAATATGCTAAATTTATAATATAACATTTGAAATATAATATTATAATACAATAATACTACTATACACATATATATATATATATATATATATATATATATATATATATATATATTAATTACTTACAAGGAATTACCATAAATAAATTCGCAAACTTAAATAAAACATAAGTTATATCCATACCTACAAGATATTATGCACTGAAATCGTGCACAGCTATTAAATACTTGATGATTTTATTAATATCAAAGAAAATGAAGAATACCAGTTAATACAGTAAGTGAATGAGAATAAACGGAGCACCGATCCGATCGATTCAACAGAGAAAATAAGCCATTCGGTTAATGCTGTATATTTAATTTATATACTCCAGGTCAAACTGACTGGTTAATCAATCATCGGAAATTCCCCTCGTCAATTTTATAAACGGCCGTCGGCAGTGGCACGGATCTGGACTAGCGTCAATATTATACGCTATCGTCGTAAAATGGCTTCGTGATTATTATTTATTGCTTCTTTGAATTCACCGACGTTCGAATCGTCGTAACCAACGCACTACTCGTGCCTGAACGGTCTGCTTGAAAATTTCGGCCGTCCGCCTTTTTGCGTGCAGCGCAAATCGTTCCACACAGTCGTTCGGTTCAGCGCAGGCACCGGACGAGCAACAGCTTAAAACTCGAGCGCCAGAGTCGCGCATCCCCTGTACAGCCATTCGTGGGGACGTTCGCCTTATATAAGTACAATAAATTCCATTGTAAAAACGAACAATCCAACAACAACGACGACGACGACGACGGCAACAAAATAAATAGGAATCAAGAATCGCCCGTTAATAATAAGCATCGACGAGCGCGAGACGATGAAAGCCGTTCCTCCGTCCTCCGACCCCACCCCCCGCTCCCGCCCACGTCTCGGCCGTCAATTTAGCGCGGCGGCAATCGAACGTTAATCAACGCCCCCCCCCCTCGACGCGACATTCGTCGCCCCGGCATCGGTCGAACAATGACACGCCCGGCGATACGGACGATAGAGGATTTGAAGCGCGATCCTCGCACCCCCCCTCCCACTCCCCCTCCTCCTCCGCCCAAACGCCCGCCTAAATCCCTAGCCTGGTTTAAAGCGCCCGTATTTTGGAACGGGACTGTGCGACCCAGCCGACGCGCCTGTCGAGCGCGAAGCGCTCGCGAACAAACAGCAAAAAGGAATAATGGACTCAATTATCGGCGATCTCGACTCCGGGCTCGGACGGGTCGGAGAGGACAGGAGAGCGACTCGGCTCGCAATCTATCTCCCGCTCACTTTCTCACTCAGTGTCTCTCTCTCTCTCTCTCTCTCTCTCTCTCTCTCTCTCTCTCTCTCTCTCTACTTCTCTCTCTCCCTCTTCCTCCTTTGCTTCTACACTTTACATGCATTTACTATATATATACCTCATTCAGCTCACTAACTCTTTCTGCCCTTGCTTCCGTTCCCTGCGTATATAGCTGTACTCGAGTGCGGAACGTGCCCGCGGATTCACTTCCACAACAATGTATTAACTGCCTTCTTCGCTCCAGAACCGAGTATCCACACGTGTAACGAGAAAGAGAAAGAGAGAGAGAGAGAGAGAGAGAGAGAGTTAGAGGTAGAGTAGAGGAAAGGAGAGAGAGAGAGAGAGAGAGAGGAGAGAGAGAGAGATCCATGCTCAGGCGTAATTTACAGGGTGAGACAGCGAGACTAACTGAGTCCGTGCGGGACCATATAGGAAGGACATGGACGACACGTCCCGCGTAAATCCCCCGGAGTAAGAGAGAGAGAGAGAGAGAGAGAGAGAGAGACGGAACTGATATTTCGCGGAAAATTAATCGCTTGCTCTTACGTGTATGCACGAAAAGGAGAGGGACTCGGAGTGCAACGCGAGCAACACCGTGGCGAGAGCTCATAATGTGCTCGAGGTGTCGACGCGCTGAGATACTATAGTCAAACAATGGCTCTGCGAGACCTCGCGGGGATTCTCCTTATATATATATATAATGTGCACACGGGAAGTGCACCTGCACTTCCCGAAATTCACGTGAGTGCGGCGCAGGCTGGATTTTTTGCGTGCGCGGAAGCAAAAATGTAATGCTCGGTCGGGCAGACGAAGACAAGGCAACAAAGGAATATCTATATTACATGGTGGGATCCAGAAGCGATTCAGATTGACAGGGAAATGTGCTCCGTGCCGAGCTAGAGAAGGAAAAATACAAGATAATTATATTCGAGTAAATCCCTGTAACAAGTTTATTTTAAAAAGAATTTTACAAAAATAAAAATTTTAAGAGCATTACATCCAGTGTGTATCGTTACTGTTGTTTGCTCCTTCGCGATCGTCGGTCATCCTAACCTGTGGCAAATTATTCTTAATGTTCTCAGCAAAATATCATGCGAAAATAATTATTTTCACCGATAATTTCAATTACATTATTACATTCGATTGGGATGTGAATTTTTTCAACATAAACTAAGGACATATAATACTGTTCAAGGTTGTCACGGATTAAAAAAATGAAGGAACACCGAATTTCGACATCGAGCCTACCATTCGTATAACTTATATTTTATATTTTGTTACTTGTACCGTTTACAACCCTTGCATCCCTCTCCGTCTTTCTTTACGGGACAGAGAGGCGAGGTGAGCGTCGCGAGCCCTGCGTCCCTCTATCTTTCTCTCTCATCCCCAGCCCTGCCTCGCACCGGACGCGGCTGAAACGAGCCGCGCGCATAAGCTTATCTCTTTACGCGCGTCCTTCTCGCTTCTGCTGCCGGGCCACAGCGGACAAAGGAGGCGAGAGATCGCTAAGAAGCCTTAATAATAGAATATATAGAGAGCCAGAGGGGGGCGAGGGTGGAAAGAACCAGAGAAAGAATGATGATGGCCAGTGGGTGGAGAAGTTAGCCGGGGAAAATTACTCGTGAATCGCGCTGTGGCTGCGGCGCGTAATCTCAATTTAATGGTCGACAGCTTTCCAAGTGTTCGTTTGTATACGTCTATATATATATATATATATATATATATATATATATATATATATACATATAGAGCGCGGACCAAAGGGTCGAGCGGTAAGGAGGAGTAGTTCGTTGGGGCGGCAGGGGGAGGGGCAGGAGCTAACGTCTGTGAATGAGCTAAGGAAGAATTCAAGCTTAATGAAGATAAATAAGCCGACTTTTTTGCCAACGAGATCCGCAAGGGAAATTTGTACGTTTCTTGTCTTTTCTCTCTCTCTCATCTCTCTCTCTCTCTTTCTGTCTCTCATTCCCGCTCTTTCTACAAGAGAAAGAGGGAAGAAAATGCAGGGGCGGGAAAGGCGGTGCTAAGAGCTTTCTGCAGAAAACTCGCGAGTTAGGGGCGGCCAAAATATTTGCCTTAACGAGACACGGTTATATATATATATATATATATATATATATATATATATATATATATATATATATACATAGAACTGGAAGAAATTTAAGAGAGCGCGACAGCTTCTCTAGCGACTGCGAGTGGAACCTTTGATATTTTCGCGCCGTAACTCTGAAAATGGATAAAGCGAGCGGGCCGTAATTTGTTCATCTGTTCCTCGCATCCGTTTGCCCAGTTTATTTATTTTGATTTTTTGATAAATAAATTTTTCAGCAGGACGCACCATTAATCCCAGTATTGGAAAAATACACGAGATTACATATTTAATACCAGAGACACACGACGGTAAGAATTATTAAACGTAATTCGTTCCGTCGTTAAGACGGAACAAAAAAAAAGTTCGAAATATCGTAAAAACCGAAAAAATAAATTGTTATAAATACAATTTTAGAACACCGTGTTTCCATCCTTTATTTCGTTACATTGAGATTGTTTAAATATCATTAAGAAGACACTTTAACATACGTACCGCTTCATTACTATCTGACGTTCTTCGGCGTATTTATCGAAATAGCCAAGGATATTACAAAAACAGAATGTCCGCTAATGCTGTTCGTGAAATCTAAAGACTGTGCGGCCGTAGATAGCGGAGGGGCAAAACAAAATCATTAGGGAAACGTATCAGTGAGCATAGAGAAAATAAAAATATAAAAACGGTAAACGTTGCAAGCAGAAAATTCAAAATAGTGAAATAAGAATTGGTCGTAATTTGCAAAATTTCGAAGAATTAAGAAGAAATAGATACAGTCGTTAAATACTTCATATAACTTTACAACGGAGAACTGACATTAATCGGCTGGTAATAATTTAACACGAAGTTCCGCCAGTTCACATTGAAACATTATTATTAATATAATGAAAATCATTATGCCAATGTGAAACCATCGTGTGTAAAAACACCTGCTGTAGATTAATCAACCACGATTTATTAATGCCGCGCCCTGAAAGGGAAACAAGTGCAGCTACAGATGGGTCAAACTAAAAAATAGACGATCTTGCAGCAATGCTTTGTGTAATACAACCATTATTACTTTATGGTCCACTGACGTCGTCGTTGCGCATAATCAAGAATCAACTTCAACCGTGTCCTTCTCTCGGTCCGAGAGAATATTCTATTTTCTGGAGTGAACGGAGAACACGAATCATTGATCGTATAACTCACCGGGCAATTTGAGTGTAATTTAATGTTAAACCTCTCCGTCGTTAAAATTTGCGTTAATTACGAATGCAAAGGAAAAAAATTACCACCGTTAAAATACTGAATTCTCGACGGAAACTCGTAACAGCAAAGAATTGGTCTCATTATGAAGCCACCCTTTGCCCCGAGACAGATCGAGGAACGTAAAAACTTCCTCCCCGATGCTCGGACAATTGCTAAATCGATAGTTTTCGACGTCGCTCGCCCCCGCCCCACCACGCGTATCGCCTATGCATCGTGAAAAAGAACGCGCCCAATACATTTCGTTACCGCGACGCGCGCCTCGCCAGTTTCCACCCAGTCGTGTATTAAGGTAAATCGCGGAAGAGTGTGTGTGTGTGTGTGTGTGTGTGTGTAACCCCCCACCCCCACCATCCCCCGCCCGACCACCCCCGCCGGTGATCTCGCGGCAAAGCCGAGAGCTACGGGGGGCTGGATGCATTTTTTATACTCGACCCGCCAGGCCGCCAGCGCGACGTCGCGGGACAGATAAAGCGAGCGAGGAGCCGAGGGCGGGACGGGTAAGTGTAATGAAAACAACGATAAGTCTGGCGCGCGTGTGCGAAAGGATCTCGTTCCTCCGGATTGAATAAATCCTCCGAGCGTTGGGATAGGAACAATTAGTTGGGGGGGAGGGGGACAACGTCGAAGTTAAATGCGGATTATCTCGTTATTATGTAAATTATTAGATAGGAGATGAACAAATTTATACTTGAGACCAAAAAAATGGAATCGTAATTCATGGCGTTAAATGTTTTTCTTTTCTTTCTCCTCCCTTATAATATTATAATACAGTTCTATGGAGTACGTTTAAATAATAAAAATCGAATTCCTCGGTTTGACGGAGACGGTCCATTGTGTTGTTTTAATCCACAGTGTGAACTATACTCTATAGTCAATCATAAAATCATAAAAATCCTTATATATATATATATGTGTGTGTGTGTGTGTACGCCACAGGATCAAAAAATCATCGGATCATATGAGAGGGGAGAGGGAGTGAAAAAAACGTAAAGAAGAAGCGTAGCTCGATCATAGCCGTGGAAGTATTATATCCATTTTTGATGGGATCAATATAACTCGCGACGGCCCATATCCCTCGCGCGATAAGGGCAAAATCGACGCCCCGAGATTATCAGGTTTTTACTCCTTCGGCCCTACATAGATATACATACATACATATGTAAGTCGATCTCTGTCTCCCCCCCCTCTCTCTCTCTCTCTCTCTCTCTCTCTCTCTCTCTCTATCTCTGTCCCACCCCGATCGCATAGCTCATACGGCACAGTTTCGCTAAGAAGCAATAACTACGCGGCACGGGTGGTCCCCCCCCCCCACCACAACCCGTCCCATGTCATAAATATCGATCCCTTCCCGGTCTGAGGCGCGGTCACGGGGCCATCGCGAAAGAGCGCCGTTCTCCTCTATCTCTCGTTCCTGCCATCTGTCTTTCTATCTTTCTTGCTTCCTTCACGCCCGCCGTCGCGTCCGCGTACGCGCGGTCGCTTATGCGCCCGGATGCATTTGTCGCAATGCCTCGCCTGTATGCGAAAATGAGCGGGCCAGCGCTCGATGATGAGATGAGAAAGCGACGCGCCGTTCTTCCGGCCGCGCGCGAGACGTGCGAAACGGTCCGCCGTTATGGGAGTAAAGGGTGAGGAGGGGCCGAGGTCTAAAGTTAATTCCGAACGTCCGGTATATCGAGAGGCGCGTGTCTACTCGCAGGGCCGGGTACGCTTTGCGATCATCCCGGTTGTGCTCGCTTTGAGGGTTACAAATTCGTATTTTACGCATAAGTCAACCCATTCGCTCGATTGTCCGCCTACCAGTTTCGCATTCTGCACTTAAATAGCGAATTTCGTCTTTTAGCTCCCCGGCAATAACATTTGCTCAATTCGTTGTATTCGGCGTAAAATGGCATATTAATTAATTGATACGCCAATAAATTCACTTTTCTTTTTGCACTTAACGTAATTCGCCGATCGGAATCATCGGTACATTTGCATCCACGGCGTATCTTATTCACATGCATCCGAATATCCGGATTATCCGGATATAGTCAAATAATCCGACTAGTGCTTTTTTTTAATAACGTATTCTATTTCCGTACTCAAAAAGACAGATACCTTAAAAATACACTCGACTGATCTTCCAGCACTAATTTTTATAATTGTATTTCATTTTACGATTTAGGGTTAATTGAATGTACGTGATGCAATTATCGAATATAAGTTATTTTCGTCATCGTGTTCTGACTGACATGAAATATTAATTTTTGTAATATATCATTCATTGTAGATTCGCCTTTGTCTACTGAAAAATTCAATAGACTGTTCAACTTGTATATAACCTTTCGATTAAACAATCATTTTACTTAGCAGAAATATCCAGAATTGTTCGATGAATTTTTAACAATTTTCAATGTTCAAATGTGAAATACGAAAATTTTACGGTATAAAAGGTGGATCATTACTCATTTATTGTTACTACTTAACGTCAATCATTACACTAAAAAGCAAGGCTATTTTTATCTCGTGCATAAATCTATGAATGAAAAGAAGCAATTCAGGTTTAAAAAAAAGTAAAAAAAGAGAGGAACATTCGTAAGTAAGTTAAAAAAAAAAACTCATTATCGTCTGCCGTCCGATTGCCGATGCAACCAGAGAAAAAGTTTCTTCATTAAAAAAAAAAAAAAAAAAAAAAAAAAAAAAGAAAAAGAAAAGCAACAGCAAAAACAAAAAAAAACGCACAAAAAAAATAAAACAATAAGCAAAAGTTGGAGATAAAGCTAAAGTTCTAAAGGAGGTCATCCGAATTTCATTAAACGCCTCCGACTCGGCGCGAGCCTCAAAAAGTTAACGGACGTCCGAAGTGCATGAATAAAATCGCCAAGGTTGCGTGCTCGCGTTTTAGAGTAAATTTCCCTCGCCGACGGCAGCTTATACGCAATATCGCGCCTCCGTCGCGCGGACTTTTTTTTTCATTCTGATACAGTCGCGAGAGCTCTCTGTCTCTGCGTGTGTATCTGTGTGTGTGAGGGAGAGCCCTGGTCTCAACAACTCATTATTTATGTTCCCAGCGTGATCGGGATTCTCCGTAAACGTTGATGCATTAAAATATCGCTGTATCGGGCACATTTTAAAAGCCCACAGATAAAATTTCTTTGTTTTTGTATTTTCAGTTGCATATATATATATATATATGTGTGTGTGTGTGTGTGTGTGTGTGTGTGTGTGTGTGTGTGTGTGTGTGTGTGTGTGTTTCGGTGACACGTCCTTACATCTCTCAATCTTTCATCCCATTTTATTCCTTAACATGTATTTCTAGTACGGCATTTTTTTCCTACATAGATATTTTAAGCTATATATTTGCATTTTTCGTTAGGCCACCTAGGACTTCGAGTCCTCGTAGGCTCTATCGACTACTTTCTCTTCTTCTCTCGTTTTCTGGGAAAACTCAGCGTGCATGCGACTCGGCAGCCAGCCGCAGTTCGTACCGGGCTCGCACCTCCTTCGCGCCCCCTCTCTCTCGCGAACACGGGTCCAAATACCCGAAATCTCTCTCGCTCTCGTTATTAAATCAGCGCGCTCGAGGGCACGGCGAGCACCGAGCTAATCCTGCAGCGAGGAGGGGGATGGGGGGGGAGGTCGAGCGTCACCCGCGAGAAATCCCAGACAGCGCCGAATTCAATGGACAGACTGGGCGGTGGCGTCGGCGTCGGCGTCGGCGCGAGCTACCACGCTCCGGTGTAGAATATCGTGGAGATTGTTGCGCCGCCGGGCGTGATCGATGGGCGCCCCGTGGCCCGGCCTGCCCCAGAGCCCGCGCCACGTGTCGAAGTGCCGGCGACAGTTCTCGCTCTCCCTTCGGCGCTCCTCCTGAATCATAAACGCGCGGGCGTGATGTGTGTATTTTATATTTTATATACGCGCGTATATATATATATATATATATATATATATATATATATATATATATAGTGTATGTATGTATGTATATGGGTGCGCGCAAACAGCCGTCGCGTTTGCTTATTTGTTTGTTTGTCCGTTTATTTTTTTGGTTTTTCGTCCCTGTTCTTTTTGACGGGCGATGAAAGAGAGAGAGAGAGAGAGAGAGTGAGTGAAAGAGAGACAGAGAAAGGGGGAGGATGAGACAGTACGCGGCACTCCTTCTTCGATCTCTCCCCGCGCGCGGCCGCCGCGCCTTTTTCTCGCGCGGTGCTCGCTCTATCTGTCTCTATATCTTCTTTTCTTTCTTTTTTCTTTCGTCGACACTTTGTTTTATGGCAGCAAGACGCGAGATGCTTCTCGTACCCCCGTCCCCACCCACCTGACCCGCGCTCGCCCTGTCTCGCCCTCCCCCCCCCCCAATCTCTCTCACTCGCTCTCTGTCTACATATACCTGCAGTACGTGCGTGCGACTGTACACCAGGTAATACAGAGCCTAGAGCTTTTGTTCGTCTCTCTGCCGGGGGTTTTTACGTTCTCTTCTCACCCCCCTCCCACCCACGACCCTGCCGCGTTCGCGTGATTGTGCCTTGTGTCGCTTTTTTTTTTTTTTTACCGACCTCTCGCTCCTCTACTCTCTCGCTCTTTACTCTTTTGTCCCCAGTGCGTGTATGTGGGTTTGTGTGTGCCTGCGTGTGCGCACGTATACGTGCTCACGTGTGTCTATGCGCCCCTTTGTGTATTTGTTTGCACGCGCTATTTTATCGTAAAAAGAAATTTCGCACTTTACCGTGTTCCTGTCCTGCTTCTGGCGTATCTGCTGGGCGAGCTCGGCGATGTAGCCACGGTTAGCCGAGTTCAGGACGCGCCAGCTGGAACAAGGACGTACATATACACTTGAGATACCTCCATTGAATTATTAATTTTGGAGCGAGGGCGGGCGGAGGAGGTGCTGAAATGGCACAGCGTATAACCGTGGAACTTGGGATTTATCGATCGACGCGGATAAAATGAGCGATTTCTCTTTTTATCTCTCGTCATTTACTCGTTTCCTTTATTTAATTAGTGGAATATTGCAAGTGCGACTGCTCGTTGAAAAATTAATTGTTAATTACAGCAATGATCGATACAATTTGTGCGATAAAAATATAATACTGTATAGTCCACTCAATTATTTATTCCCGAGTACTCTCTTGTGATTTATTGTTATTCTTTTTAATTAAAGTACTATTTTGATATTTATACTTTAAATCCTTTATCTATCTTTTGCTGTAGCTTTTTTACATTCAATTGTAACTAAATACTTTATGTTATAGAATTTTGAGATATTTTTGACTGTATGTATAGTAATCGAATAGCTGAGTTTTTACGAAAACTTTCAATTCATGATTTCTTATATAATTATACTATAAGATACCTTTGCACTAATACAACAATAAAAAAAATTATAAATATTATAGATTCATATTTCTAGAATTTTTCACCATTTTGTAAAAAGACTTGATCTAAATAATAAATTTGATCTAAACGAAACCTAATCTAATGATAATAAATAATCTAATTACATGCAGTTTTCTTTTAATTAATGTGGTTAAGTAGATATATCTAGTAAAATAAAGTTAAACTAATTCTAACTGCATACGAATAATTATTTTCTGAACAAGCCTTACCTCAATGTACTAATGTTATTTTAATTAAATTTTTATTGCACACTATCCACACATTCCATCTAAAACATAGACACATAAAATACACAGAGTTTCAAATCGATTAATGTATAATGGGTAAAAATATATATTACAATATTACATAAAATCACTATATATAAAGTCAAAGAAATTTAAAACTGTTATGTCATACGGTATTTGCACAAAAATAAATATAAAGTATTGTAACAAAAAAGGTAAGAAATTCATATTTGATGCATCATATTTGATGCACATAATCTACATAAAAGTGATTCATTACTCGGTCACTATAGACTCCCTCAACTTGTTAGTACTTTTGTAATGCATTTTATTCTTTAATAATAATATTTTATTCTTAATATAATCTTTCCCATCCATTCAACGTAAAATATATTTAAATCGCCATGACGATCTAATCAAAATGTTAAAATCTATCGAAATTTTCGAAAGATAATCAAGCCCACAAGTTTTTGGAAATTATATGTAGAATAAATTTCAAATTTCTTCAAATATTAATTAGCTACTTGCAAAACGTATCAAGGATTCTTTTTCAATCAAATAATATTTCACGAACATCAACTCCATTGCTATAACAAATTTGTGTATATTACTTTTATAAATCTGTAAATATAAGCAAAGCCAAAAAGTATCGTAAATAATATGTAAGGAAAATCATAATACATAAATTTATTTGTATTGAATTATTGAACTGTGTCGATTAATATAAAAGAATGAAATTTTCATTGCTTATTGGTCATTAGCGCGGACAATATTTACAAACTACAACTTGTGATTTTTCAAACAAATCTTCTTAATCTACATCTGGCCGTTAATGCTAAATTACACGCAGACTTAAAGAGTCTATGCGTTTAGCGCAAATTAACCTAGAAACAAACGCCCTCTACCGCCCCCCCTCGCTCCACCCCTCGAATCTTCATCAAGGAAACCGAACACAGCACCCCGGGGAAATGCATTCGCAAATGGTCGATGAAAGGCTCAGCGTTCGACGGTGCAATCCTCCACCCCTCCCCCCTCGCCCAACCGCTCACAGACTCAAGAACGCTTCCTCCGCCGAAGCACGCGCGCGTTAGCAGCTCGCCGCGGAGCGCGGGAGTCACGACACAATCGGGAGGGAGACGACCGACGGCCCCACCCCCACCGCCCCTCCTCCACGTGCCCGGAAACTGGACCGAAAACTACGGGGGGGGGGAGGCGACCGAGCGCGGTTAGCCTCGAGGACGATCGCTCGTCCCCGAATCGAGTATTCTGAGCGCGCGCTTGTATTGCTCGAGATCGCGATTGCTATACAGGAATTACGTGCGCGGGCGCAAGTCTTCGCTCACCTCCGCCCTCCCCCCCTCCACGCTTACCCAGACCAGCCCACCTCGCTACGGTACAATTAATTATAGCGATTCGTCTCGACGGGGAACGTTTTGATTAATTTAAAGGGCGCCCCTCGACTAATGAAATTCATCGGCGTTCACAGCGACGATCTACTTAACTAGAAAGCCATTAGAATTGAATAGCGTCCCTGTTAATAGAGCGAGGAGAATATAGATCCTAGAAAGTAATGTAGCTTCGAATCCTCATCAATGTCCGAGAGTCTAAGTACAAGAAACAAAAATATATAGATTTAGATCGTAAATAATTGACATACGATTCCTTGAGATTCAAATCTATATACTAACTTCTTTATTTTGATATTTCATAATTTATACGTGCACAGAGGTCTTCATTAAATTCTGTTATATATAATTTTACTTCAATAAGCTTGCTGTCCCGAAATATATATATATATATATATATATATATATCTGTGTGTGTGTGTGTGTGTGTGTGTGTGTGTGTGTGTGTGGCTTTTATTTTTCATGACCGACGTATTATACATTTACATAACATGATCTATGTAAATTTTTATGTACTAATAAATATAAAACACATAAAATGAAAGATATTAGTTTAGTGTTTGAAACTTCATTACAAAGACAAAACAGTTGTAAAACGATATTGGCCTGATTTAATATTGAGCCATTCCACTGAAAATATTACGGGCTAAATTGAAGTAAGCGCGAAAATCAAGTCCAGCACCAGACTTTATTTTTATACATTTAGGGACTAATATTTTAAAAAGGATTATATATATTTTTATGTATATATATATATATATATAGAGAGAGAGAGAGAGGAGAGAGAGAGAGAGAGAGAGAGAGAGAGAGATGAAATTGAATTAAGTCGACTTTGCAGACACATCACGAATCAATTGGGCGTCCAATGGATATATATATATATATATATATATATATATATATATATATATATATATATAGAAGGAGAGAGAGAGAGAGAGAGAAAGAGATGACCTATCCGAATTCAAAGAAATACTTGTTACGGTCTTTTCATACACGACGTCCGAGCGCACAATTTCAAATTCATCAAACTCGCTTCAAGTAAAATATATATTTTTTATCACTACATCTGTATACACATATAAGAAATGTATAGCCAAAAGTTACCTATACGTAGAACCAGCGACTGACTATCTTTTTTGCGGGGATAGGCGGGGGAGAGACGAGGGCGCTATGTCGTTTAAAATTGTTAAAGTTAAATTGAAAGAAGCTGTATCTGATCTGTGCCTGAATACGATATTGACCCGGTCGATCGAAGACGAGCGCACGATTGCGAACTTCAAAATCGATCTGATTAGAAAGTTTGAACGGGCGCGCTTATTTGCCAGGGGGCGCTCGCGTTTCCTCGGGTACAACTGAGGCCGTTGTTTTCCAACCTGTATATAGATACAGACAAACATAGATACATACATGCATACATTCATACATACATACAGACCTAGCACATAGAGATATTGAATCACCGGGTCTCAAAGTAGATTTCTATAAAACTTATTATAGGAAATTGACTAAATTAAATTTAAGAGAAATATTTAGAATCAGTCAAAATGCAAGAGAACATTTGAAGAACGAAAATAATCCATCCATTAATTAGAAATATATATATATATATATATATATATATATATATATATATATATTCTTTCGACAGCAACTCGAGAAGCAATTCCCCCCCCCCCGACCTTTTCCAGGTTTCTCTATACTTTTGCATACGCGGAAATTAAGCCGGTGGCGTGAGCATGATTGAGCCGCAACCCTATTTTACGGCATTGAGATTACGCTTGTCACGCCCGACCCCGCCGCTCCCCCTGCCCAACCGCGTCTAAGCCCGCTGTGGCGTGACCCTCCGTGGCCGCCCCTGTGCCCCGCGGGCGTCCCTCTCGATTGGTCGACAACGGTGATTTTTAATTCAGGAGGTGAGAGGCTGCGCGTCGCGGATGGGCCAATTTGTCGCGAAATCGACTCGACTGGGCGATAGCTTTTGCCGCGTGATTCTGTTTGCTGCGTTGTCGCGGTCTCGTGGATTGGTCGTGCTATTATTATTTGTGATCAAACGGGTTTGCGACCGTTTAGAACGTCGTTAAGAATAGTATCCGATGTTGATAAAAAAGCACGACTCAACTTTTGCATTTTGCACGTTGGGCTGTGATGCTTCTAAGTTTGTTAATTCCTGTAGGCCAGAAAAATATACAGAAAATCCGTAGAAAGAATGTTTGAAAATGTTCAAATGCCTTAGATACCTCAAGAATTCTTTAAATAGTTAAAAAGACTAGTCGAAATTATTTGTCCTAACTTCGTCGCATTAAGTTCCAAACTTAAATACATTGAGGATAACTACAGTTAAAAATTTGATTTAGAACCGAATTTTCACATTTTAATTTGTTTCAGATTTAATGCGTATTATTCTTTTATACGGCCATTATTAAAAATCAGCTTTAAGACAACTAACGCCGCTATTATAAATTCAATGGAGAACGTAGGTTGATTCGATCTGTACTTCGAGTGCCAGTAATTACAATTTCCTCCCCTAAAATTTCTGTTCAATTTCTGTTCAATATCAAATGAATTACTTTAGCGTTCGATCGATCATTTGAACTTCAGCGCCCGATTGGCCGAATCAAACTTTCTATTGACAATATCCGAAAATACCCGCGTTATTGTACCAAATTTTCTCCCACTGCAAGCGCGAGAATAATTAAGGGGGCAACTTAAATTTAATTAATTTACGAGAATTAATAGTTCGATGAAAATGCTTTCAAAAATAATAAAAAAAAAAAAAAAAAAAATAGAACAAAACTAATTATCCACGATATCATAAATCATGCCCGCGCTGTTTTCTTCGAGCATCCGTAATTTAAACTCCCCGAAAACTCGGCGCAGCGCGCTTTACCGCGCCGCGAGCCCGAAGCTACTTTAAAACCGCCGCCCCGCCTCCCGACGAGAAGAAGGCTTAATGCTTTCCTAATGCGTTTACCGGCTAATTCATAACTTATTCCGCGTCTTCCTTCGCGCGACTCGCGGCCGCGAGGCATTGTTCCGGGTTACCGCTTTTGATACTTTCGAGGGTCCATTATATTTTATCGAATTTCGCGCTCTCGGCGCTCTTGGGAATCCGGCGCGATCGAGATGGTTTTTGGCGCGGCCGTCGTTCTAACGACGCGGATTGTTCAACGTATGCAAGAATAGAAAAAAAGAAGAAAAAATTCGAAGAAGGCAATATAATCGAATTAAGAATGTTTGTTTTCGAATAGGTCCGAGCGAAAGCTACCGCTGGCGAATATATATATATATATATATATATATATATATATATATCCGATAATAATATTTTTACGAATGGCAGCGTTTTAATACTATGATAAATATAATACACGACTAATAAAGAAAAAGATGCCCTGTTCCATTGTTCCAGTTATTATACCTTAAAATCGGGGAAAAAGAGACACGGAGAAACTCGCGCTATACACACGCAGAGCAGATTTTTACGGCTTCTAATTTCCGTGCAGATTACAATGAGCCGTGCTGCTCCAGCGCCCCTCTGGTATAATGTAAAATACGACGGGCGAAAGCGTTAAAAGGGTGTAAAAGTGGATTTTTACAGACGAAGGTAAATTACAGTGATCGTAGCGTATTAGATATTTTAATGAAAAGAAGAAGGAAAAAAAAGGGAGAGGGCCAACGGCCCAATCTGTAAAGGTTCATCTCGGCGCTCTTTAACCCCGCCTCCCTTCTATCCACCCCCGATCGTCCGGCCCTGCCCGTTAAATTTAAGCTCGTTTTTACGAAGATTCAAAAGAATATATACCCGGCCGTGATGTAAAAGTACAGGCATTCCCTCGTAATAAATCGTAAAAAATACTTTCCGACTACTTGTTCGCCCGTCCGCTTAATATCGTCGTGTATTTAATTTTTTCTCTCTCTCTCTCTCTCTCTCTCTCTCTCTCTCTCTCTCTCTCTTTGTTGAAACTTTTTATTTTACTGAGATGTAGCATTTGAGCTAATAAAGCCCTATCTCTCGTTCGAACTCGTAATGTATTATAACGGGGAAATTATGTCTCTCGAGCATTTGACGAGCGGGACGTTTTATTTTTATAATTTATAAAAGAAGCCCATTTGGATAATGATCGACAAGAAGTTCCTCCCATTTGAAGAATAGCGATTTACGAGAAAAACTGCAACGATTTTAGCGCCAGCATTAATAGGACAGTTTTATTTGATATTTCATCGACTTTTTCGAAGCGTGCCCAAGGAACCGTGCGAGAAAATCCGAAAATTAATTTTTTACAGGATAAGCGCAATTAACCACGTGATGTCCTGTTATCGTTTTTTTTTCGTCACAATATTACGAAGAATCGGAAAATATTTTCTAATGTATTAATTTGACGTGAAAAGAGTTCGCATGCATAGAAAGTTAGTGGGCTAGCTCTGTCTTTTCAAGTTCAATTTTCTCAACGTAAAAACTATTAGATAAATAAGCTCTTGCCACGAAATTGAAAAATCTTTTTTTGACGATCTATTAAGGTCTTGTTCAAAACGAAACATTTTACTTTTCACGAGCCGCAGCGTTGAAAATCAAAGGGACGCGCCCGAGGACGACAGAGAAGCGATATCCCATTTGAAACATTATATATCGACTTGCAAAGTCTTTTCGAAAACAACTCAGTCCCACGCTTAATCTAAACCGTTTCTCGTGCGTCTGGGACTCGCTAAAGAGAACAATCATTTTACGACCACAGCTTCAGGCGCGCAACCTCGCAAGTACAGCGACGTTGCGCGTCGGAATTTTCGTCGTTAACCGTTGCGCGGACCGCCTCGATCGTTCCTCGTCCCGAACAGAGCAGCCGACGAGCAGCGGGGATAAATCCAATCCGCGCTCGAAGATCCCCTCCCCCCCCCCGCCCCACGCCCTAATCCCGTAATAATAATTTTCCTCGGCAATTGTCTCGATTACATCTTCGCCGGGCAGCCGGATCCGCGGATCCGCGCGGCCCGGTTACGTTCGGCCCCGGCGAGCCGGTCGTCGCGTAAACGCGAATGAAGAATTAATCGCCCGACTCGCGGCGCGCACCTACGAACGATCGCGCGGGTGAAGCGAGAGGTCGGAGAACGGCGTTGGTTGGGGAGGCCGGCAGAGGACGTAAGTGCCGGGCAAACATCGCGCGAGATCGCCGAAAATGGAGCGAGACCGATGACGCGCGTGGACGAGGAGAGGCCCGACGAGGCTCTGTTAACGAGAGTCAACGCGCGCTGCACAAAGGGGCCGCCGCGCCCGTGTGGGGGGAGGCACGGCGGCGTATTAAAATTTTATTACCGAAAAACATGACCCATTAAAGCTACGGCATTGCGCGAGGCATCCATCTCTCTCTCTCTCTCTCTCTCTCTCCATCCCGGCCCCTCTCCCCCTTCGTCGCTCGCTCTCCACTCCTCTTCCACTCTCGACAAATAAAGTGCGCGCGTACAAGTATTTATGCATATATATATATATATATATATATATATATATATATATATACTCCCACTGCTCCTTCGTGCCTAGGCAAGCTCGACTCTACTCGCTTGTATATAATGTACGCTGCGTGAAGGAACGGCGCGGAGCAGATACTCGAGACGGCGACGGCAGCGACGACGGTGACGTACATATACACGCGTATATCCACACACACGCACACACACACACATATATACACACACACTCCATCTTTCTCTCTCTCTCTCTCTCTCTCTCTCTCTCTCGCTCTCTCTATGCACTAGTGGGACGCGTGAGGGGACGACGAGACGCCGATGAAAATGAGCGCGGGCGTGTATGCAAAGAGGCTGTACTGCAAACGGCGCATAGGGGAGATAAGCGCGAGACGCGATGCTGAAAATTCTTTTCGACATTTTTTCCTTCTGTTTTTTTTTCTTCCTTTTTGCGCGAATTTTTAACATTTTCCTCCTCTTTCGTTTTTTTTTTTTTTTTTTTTATCGTTTTCGTTTTTCTGTTTTTCCGGTGCCGAATATAACGCGAAATAACCGTGGCGACGCGACGATCCGAAAAAGCCTAGGGACGAGGATCGTTAAAAAGCCGAACTGGACGTTTTACAACTTTTTTCCTTTTCACTTTTGTACAGCGCCCTCCGGCGCTTTACATCTGATAGGGGGCATTTTTTTCGTTTTTTTTTTTTTTTTTTTTTGCAGCGCGATATAAATTCATTGCGCGCAATAATATTCGCGCGAACTTTGGATTGTAAAAGAGAAAAAAAAAATTCGTGCAAATGTCTGCTTTATCGCGCGCACGGATTGAGGGGAGGAAGCTAATATTCAACGAAAACGCACTCTTAGCTTAAGCACTGACAGTTTCACGAGCACGTCATTATGTACGGAAAATTCAACCGTTCCAGTCGACCTTATATTTCAGTTTATTACTTTATATCACTTTCCATTTTAAAAGCTGAATGTATGCATGTATAGCGATCACTTCCACCGTCTAAAATCGCTAATATATACATATATATATATATATATATATATATATATATATATATATATACATGGCTGAGCGTCAGAATCATTTTACGTCGAACTGGTGTACGGTGTCGGGCGTTGGCTCGAGAAGCGCGATGACTCGAGTAGGCGGACTCGTTGAATGATTTTCATTTTGACTTTACGGAGAGCGGCCACCGGCGCATGTCCCGCGTCGTCGAGGCGTCCGCTCCCTTAGCTTTTGGGTAATTGGCCCGGACTTGGCTTTCTAAGGGCAAGATTGCACGAGTATGGGGAGGGGGGTGAGGGAGGTGAGCTCGAGACTTCGACCTCATCCCTCCACTCCACCTCGTGACGCCACCTCGGTCCATTATGTGGAAGAGATTTAAAAAAAAAAAAGAAAGTTTTTACCGAGTTTTAAAACTACCGCTTTTTTCTTCTTGTTTAATCACAAATTTAAATATAGCGGATAGTCTGTAAAAAAAAAGCTGTTTATGAAGAAAAAGTTCCCTATTTCTCAACGACTTTGGCTTATTAATACGTAATATAATTTACAATAACCCCGAATCACCTTTCGGAATATTCGCAGTAATCTTTCGTCGCCCCTTTGAAAGTTTCTTTTTTTCCTTTGCCCTTTAATAGTAATAATTTAATAGAACGCGCAGAGCAGTGGCCGTTCCAATTTCGGACGCGCGATTGCTGGCCTCGGTAATTTCGCGCCGCCCGAGACCGTATAACCTTTACGGACAAACGATGTTAATCTACGCGGCGCGGACTGAAATTTACCTCGGGATTTCGTGCAACTGGGAAATGTCGCTCATTAGAGTGGGCATGACGACGATGATAAACAGAAGAATTTTCACGAGGATGATTATACGTAATAGATTTAATTCTCGCCTTTGATTGATTTTCATTGCATTGCTTTAGGGCAATATGATGCGCTATTCCATCAACGTGAAAATCGAAATCATTATTTTACCGTAACGTAGCCGAATATATTTTTGTGCCCATTCTTCGCACGTGCCCCTGACAATTGTAAATAATCAACTCGAGAAAAAAAAAGAAAGTTTTTACAACTTTTTGACGCGTCCGTAGGCGCAATCGAAGTTCTCCGTGTATTTTACGAAGGAAAAAAATTGCTCGGTCGAGAAAAATCAATGCGCCTCAAAAATTCAGAAAGTTATAAAGAACTTTCAAAATTTCCTCGGCAGCGTAATTTTTAATTAAGATGCCGTGAACTCAAGAGCATACTTAACAAAGGCTTAAAAATATCACGAGACCCGGAGTATAATTAAGAAATAATTTCTGCAAAGAGTCGCTATAAAAGAGCATCCGTTATACATTTAATTAATCCGAATATTTATACATAATTAATTTGATTAAAAATGCGTAAATAAAAATTAAAGTCGCATAATAGCAAAGTCCGTGTAAGCAACTCGGTCTCTGTAACGATTGTATACTTTAAGTACTCTTTTACAAAATATAAAGGTATTATTTACAAGGCAAGTACTTGCAAGGTTAAGTTAGTACTTATTATTACGCTGTGCCGATCCCGTATTATCTTAGAAAGAGAATTTGCGTCATACTTTTTGCTCTCAAATTTCGATTCAGTTGTTGTTTTCTCATTCGCGACTATTACAGCAGGCCAAGATATTTTCTAAATCTCCTTTCTGCTGCATCGATATGCAGTTGCATTGCTTAATTATGACTTGTGAACGTTATAGTGATTCTGAAATAGGTTTATTTTTGCATTCTGGCGATGACTTTCAAATTTGTTTTCGTGAAAGCCGTAAAGTTGTCAGGAGTCTTTCGTATAACTTTAGATTTATTCCGAAGTTTTTTAAGCAATGCGAATCAATCGATTGGTCTGCCTTATACAAAGGAAGATTTTTCTCGGAAGTTTGCTACCGAGCCGAGGTGTTTGAATAATCATGTTGGCCGAAATTTTTTTTGCGGAATTGGAAATTGTCGTAGTACAGTGGAAAATTAAGTACGTAATAAAATATCACTCGCTCGATATATATATATATATATATATATATATATATATATATACTCTTGCCGTTCTTTAAAAACAAGAAAAAAACAGAATAAAAAGACTCTTGATCGGCGCTGTCTAGCGCTTGAAAAACTGCGAGAGCTGCCCAAACTTTTTTACAGCCCTGTCAATACAGCCATCTCCCTCCCTCCGTCCGAATATTACCCAAATATAATTAAACTCCGATTTCATTTTCTTCTTTCTTTCTTTGTATTTTTTTTTTCTATTACGAAAGTAATAATCGAACAAGCCCATAAATCACACCAATTAGGACTTGGTATAACTTTTATTGTACGCGCGGTGGAACGAAAAAACAATAAGGAGAGAGAGAGGAAAAAAAAGGTCGAACGAGGAAGCTGACAATAGCGCCCGAATAGCCAGCCGAGGTCTTTGCGACGGCGTCCGCCAAATGTATATATGCATATATAACATATACCATTCATATAAATGGCAATATGGACTTTCTCCCAAATTTGGTAGAGCTCCGAATGTGCCTCCCATCGTCCTCGGAAATCGGCTAATAATTCGCCCCACGTATATATATATATATATACATTACATATTGTACGCGGCCTTATCCGCGCATGAAGAACGACCTCGTTATACGAGCGCCTAAGATATATATATATATATATACAGCGCGCCCGGCGAAATTTACCGCGTCTACGATTATTATTGCTATTGAACCACCCCTCCCCCGAGCGCTCCTCCAGGCATACGAATCAATTATCCCCAGTGCGCGCGCGCCCGGGATAGACCGTAGGCCAGCGGCCGGGGTAGCTTATGCGCACGCACCGCGATCAGCAAAACGCCGACCATCCCGATGGACATACACGCGGGCGCGTGCGGCGCGTGTACGCGGAACCCCCGGCATTCCATTAGGCGTTATCCAGAGCGCCGCGCGATTATGGGCACGGGGCGAGGCGTGCGACAGAGGCGCGTGCGGGAGGGGGAGGGAGAGAGAGAGAGAGAGAGAGAGCATACGCGAGCCCTCGGGGTTGATCTGGGCAACAATAAAGCATCATTAGCGCTATCGGAAACGAAGAGCTGTGTATGTGGGAGCCGGAACTACCGGCCAAGGGAGGTCGGGGCGGAGGGGGGAGGGGCGGAGAGGGAGTCGCGCGAGGGAGCCGATTATGCGAGGCGCCCGCGCCGGCTTACTCGACCGCGGCGGTAACGATCGCTGACAGAAGTTGGGCTCGGTCGAGCCGCGTTGTAATCGATGAGCCGGCCCGACGGGGGAAACTATCGCGGATTTCTGAGTATATGCGGGTGTGTGCCTCTGTGTATGTGTAATCGGGACGTCGTATGTTTACGCTTCCGTGTGAAATGTCGACTTTGAGATAGGTATTTTGTGCGATGCAGGGTAGAATTTTCGAAATTTAAGAAAGTCCGTGTTATATATATAATGACGAATGTCGATTTTCAGGAGCACGCGGATATTCGAAAGAATGACACGAAAAATCCGATACGATTCTTGGAGGGAAGCCGATAGCGTGCAGTGACGCGTTTGGAAAACAAATATTTTGGAACGTGGAGATTTTATTTATGATTTATTTTTTATTTATTTTTTGCTTTATTTTATTCGTTTCTTTTTCTTCTGCCAATAGCAACAATCGAATATTGAAGAGATATCCGAATAAAAAATCAAAATATTGAAATTACGACTTGTGTGCTTCCGACCTGCTTGTCTGTTTTTTCGACCATCCGAATAATCCGGATATACGAACGTACCGACTTACCTCTAAATGAAACAGGTTTTCGAATTCTAACAGCTTACCTCGATACAGTACGTAAGTGGCGATTGTGCCCTCGTGCGGGAATTCAACGTCGTTCACGATTCGACGAATGGATATATTTTTTTTTTTTTTTTTTTTTGTTTGGATTAATTTGTATATCGATGTATTTCGTGTATCGTTCTCAATGTACGCGCATATAAGTAAATCACCGATTATCGACCTACTGTTCGTACTATCCGAATTTTCGCACGATTAATACACGGATAATCCGAACGTATGTGCGAATAAACGAAGAGTCCCGGTGCTAGAGAATGGACTGGCGCTGACGCTTAACTGAATGCCCGTAAAGAATTTCAACGATGCCGCGCAGATTAAGATAGTCCCAGTGGCCTAAAAACCTAACGAATTTTCCAATATTAAAGACACAGCGCGTAATTTTCTAAAAATTTACATCGTCTGTTCCCGACTGGATTGACGAAACAGAGTCTCGACAAATTGTATGTATATATAGAGAATTTGCATCCTATTCCGAACAACTCTTTTTCAACTCGGAACGACTGCCGTGCGGCGAAACCAAGAAACGCTCGAGGAGCGTGAATATCGGCTATGCCTCGATTTTTTCCGCGCACCCCCCTCCCCCTCCACACACACAGACTAGGAGCCACCTACGTACCCTCGATCAACAAGGGCCCCGAGGAGCGGGAGGGGCTGGGACGTACGTCGCGGACGAGTTCGCGCCGACGGGTCAGCGGCTCGATTATCCGTAATGCAGCTAACGTCCCCCCCCCCCCGGTGTATCGTGCAGTCCCAACTGGCTCGGCAACGAGGCCCCCTTCGAGCTCCCGCCCACCCGACCCACAATTCCCAGACCCTCTAGTGCGTACGCTGCAACACGCGCAGCGCGCATATAATAAGCGGGTCCTGTTTTGCAGTATTAAAAATTACGCTGCTTATTGGCGAAGAGAGGAGGGGAGAGGGAGGGCCACGACATTCCGACACACACACACACACACACACACACACACACACACACACCACACACACACACACACACACACACATAGAAATGTGTCGTTTCGCGGCGTAAAGTAAGACGACTCAGTTTCATGACTGGACGAACCGAGGCGCCCGGCTGTCAATTCCCCGGGGAAGGGAATTTTGAGCAGTTCGAAGGGGCGGCGTGCAGGGAAGGAGGTTGCGGCTGTTTCCGACAATCCTGATTGGGCGACGTGACACAGTTCAATTACTTCCAGCAGGAATAACTTGGCGCGTTGAAAATCCTCGATTGCCGAGTCGATCGCGACGATGTTTTACAATTTGAGGTATTTATAGAAAACCCGTCGACTTCTATCGATGCTGAAATTTTGCTCGGTGACCCAATTTCAACCCAATCCGATAATATTAAGCTTAGCGCTTTTCCTTGATTTATGCATTGACT
Organism: Sycobia sp. Sy_11; assembly: GCA_018907035.1. Lineage (NCBI taxonomy): Eukaryota > Metazoa > Arthropoda > Insecta > Hymenoptera > Epichrysomallidae > Sycobia > Sycobia sp. Sy_11. The sequence continues at coordinate 1,270,728 of JACCIC010000021.1, forward strand.
TAGCTGTCGGACGTTTCATGGAAATTAGTTAGAATAATGAGTGAAATAGAATAAAAAAAAAAGAAAAAGAAACCTTAGCGGAAACTAATGATCGCTACGATTCTATTACTGACAAGCTAATTTCAATTTAAAAAAAAACGGAGTAAATCACATACAATATTTCAACGTTTGTCATAATTCAATGGGAGTTTCTTATTGTTTAATTAATTATAGATCTTTAATATTTGAAAATCTCTTTAACACATGAAAAGTTTTAAAAACAAACCCTAATTTAAATAAAAATAATTAAAAATCTTTGCTTGTTAATCACTAAATAAATAATTATGATAATTTATAGTATAATTTGTACTATTTCAACAACATATTCTATTAAAAGAAAACTAATAAACATCAATATTAAAACTAATGAATAATAGTACTAAACTTCTAAGAGACTGGATAATTTATAAATCGTAAAAATACTGAAAACTGATAATATCAACAATAATGCCGCGAAGGGTATAAATAAGTTCCAGGTCTCTGCCAGTTATTGCAAATACCTTCTAAGATTAAATTATATTTTAATTGTACCTCATTAAGCGTTACCGTCAATTTTCGATTTAATTTACTCCGCGTTCGTCTAACATTGTAACTAAAATTTCACTTTGCTGCTCATTACATATGCATAATATCGACTTTTACATTTCTTCATTTTGAAGTTCGTTCTTTTCAAGAACTCCCGACGAGTGTCAGAAATAAAATTTTGCAATGTATGGAATTATGCAAGTGTTTTTATTTTTGGGTGCCAGTATTATATTAAGTATAGTACGAATAGCCACTTCCTACATTTGGCTACGACGGCATTGATAGACGAATCAATTATTAAAAATCTTGAAAATATCCTAATTCGATGAATTGCTACAAGAATAATGTAATGTAAAAAAAGACTTTGTGATATCGCCTATTTCATCTGGTGGGACAAAATTTTATCAGTAATCAAATCCCACTCTGTTAGCACTTTCGCATTGACTATACGTATTCAATAAAATTGCATTTACTTACCAAAGTGGCATATTTTTGAAGTTAACAGTCGGCTAACTTTATATATAAACTCAAGCGATCTCATTATAGTAAAAATCAGATCATTTCTGACATACATTTACTAGAAATTATGATAAGTTAGAATACACTACAATTTGTTTTTTTGTAACGCTGAAAACCGAACATTTCATCTTCATCGAATAATGATGGGCCTCGAATAATGTCGAATGCACATCCGCGTAAATATTAAAAAAAAAGTTTGATTACATTTTGATGAATATTTTTCATAATAATAAAAAAAAAACAAATTCTTGCAAGATAATGCATTCTACAAGATCTTTATGAAAGACATTACACCTCCCCCTCTACGAAAAATTATGAATATCGTTGTTATTACCGCGGCGTAAAAGTATATGGAGAACTCAATCGCCGCGTTAACCGCATGAGAATGACTCAGCCTCGCCTTTAATATTCTCCCGGGGCATCGATATTATCGATCTTTTACACGCTCAGGTATAGAATCCGCGGTATTAGGAACTTTATAACGTACTAATAAATACGAATAGAATTTTATTGAACTTTTCAATATGTTCGTGTTTTTTTTTTTATATGAACAATTTGTTTATTTCTTTTACGATTAAAGTTAGCTTATAAAGTACCATTGCATCGGAAAAATCAACTTATTTCCGTTGATTAAAATTCACAAGTGATATGAAGAAAGTGCGAGTTCACTACAAATTTAGCATATCGCAGTAATTGGCGCATCGAGCCCGCTGTTTCTAGACTCGTAAGAGAAAGACGTCGCCGTGACAAGTTTCTTATTTCAAATTTTTCTCCGTGCGCGATTGATATTTAATAATTTTATGACATTCCAGTTACGCGCTTGACAACCGATGTTCAGACATACAGCGAAAGTCGAATGGAAGCTGACGCCGCCTGTTGGCAAACGTAAAAAGCCACGTTACAACCGTGCCATCAACTTTTACTCAGATTCAACTTTTATTCAATTCGGAAGCCAGTCGCGTAAGGATTGCCAATTAAATCTCGGCCACTTTCTCGGGGCTGTGATTTCGTTAATGTTTCACAACGTCCCCCATACGGCGAGGGGTCGCTGGAGCGAAAAATCCATCATGGACGGGCGTCGATGAGAGAGGACCAGAGATCGCCGAAACGAACCGAAGGGTGCGCCGGGGCGGCTGAACACTCGTCTACTTACGAGTCTATCAGATATCCGTGACGCGTGGCATCCGGGACTGCGTGCTGCTGTAGCTGCTGTTGGCGCCGCTGCGTCGCCCGGGAGTTTGCCGCCGCGGCGGCGTGGCCGCTCGTCAGCAGGGGCGCGAGCTCGACGCCGCCGGTGACGCGATAGACCCGCTCGTCACGCGGCGCCTTCCTCGGGTCCTCCGATGGCAGCGGTCCTGGCCCGGCAAACAGAGGGAGAGAGAGAGAGAGAGAGAGAGAGAGGAGGGAGGGAGGGAGGAGGGCGGCGGAGACAGAAGTCGTACGCGTAGGCGCGCACGGTACGCCCAATGATTCGTCGAGCTTGACTATCGTTGTGTATTCAGGATCGCGCAGGGCGCCGCCTGGGGCGGAGAGGGCGGCGAGGGGGTGGGATGAGGCTTCCGCGACGCGAGCTTTCTTCTGCATTTTTCTTATACACGTATACATACATATATATATATATATATATATATATATATATATATGGGATCAGTTTCATATTCCGTTCTCGCGCTCTAAATATCGGCGCGAAAGGGGCTCGGGCGGAGATGGATGTGCGGATTGAAATTCGGTATGCCCGGTACGCGCCACAACGCGAGACGCGAGACGAGAGAGAGAGAGAGAGAGAGAGAAATTTTTCGCGAGCCCGATTCATACAAATACGAGATAATATATGCCGATCTCGTATGAGAAGCTACGTTTTTACATATATACCCGTGTAACGCGAGGATCGCAGGAACCGCGTGGGCGAGGGAGTATCAGTTCGCACGAGTCAACGAGGCCGCGTAAACTCGCGATTTTTGGCTTATAAATTTTAAGGGGGTCGTAGGGAGGGTGCATAAAAAGGGGAGGGGAGGGCTTCGTGCTAATGGAAACGCCTTCAGGTCGTTCCGCGGGAGTTTAAACTAACTGCGCTCGGGGGTGCGTAGTATATATGCATACGTATATATATATATATATATATATATATATATATATATATATATGCAAGTTTAACAATTTACTGTAATTACCGTTGCGGTTCGCTTTACGCCGTGACTTTAATGCACCGCGCCGCCGCTGATTTAAATCGAACGATATATCGAGTTGTACGCGTATTCGTCTTACGTACGAATTTTCCTGTAATCGGGAAGTCGCGAAGATTTGCTTTTGCAGAGAATCGATTCGGGGCCGAATTTACGAGAACAGTTAGAAGTCGATGGGTGACGGGGACTCCTCGAGTTCTAACGGTATTATTAACGTAATGCAGAAAATTATCGCGGGACATCTGCGGAGGGACTTCTTAAGGATCTCGTACCTGGTCTCATTGTTCCCAGAGGCCAGTTGTCCCGGTTGAAATCGTAGCCGCAGTGACCCAGACCGTTGAACGCCAGCTCCTTGCACGGCGAGCTCCTGCCCATCGCCGACTTCATTCTCCAGTACTGCGGGAAAAAATTAATTCTTTTTATAAATCTCGCGTATACAATCGGACGAGTAGCTTTATTTCTTTAAATTATTATTTTTTTTTTATACCTCGGCAAATACAACAGAATCGATAATCCGTGTCCAGGAAGGGGGGAGGAGAGAAAATATTTTTTGACGGATCGCCTTTCGAACCGTCAGTTCCCGTTGGCGCGGGCGCGGGACGGCGTGGTGGGATAGAGAGAGGAGGGGGAGTCGAAGGGAGAGGATCGCTAATATAATGGAACGGAATTAAGCCGGGTCTTTTCAAATCCTTGGACGGGCACAGAAACGTCAAACGATAATAAATGCGCGGAATTTACGTGTAATAAAGATAACGATACGTATACAGTCGGTAAATCCGCAAAATTAACGAGCGTTTAAATTTAATGCAAATTTAATGCAAATTGAATTGCAATTATTATGCGTCCTTTTTAATGAAATTCATTCAATTTCCCTCTCTGCCGTTTTTCTTGTTTGTTTGTTTTTGTTTTTTTTTTGTTTTTTTTTTTTTTTTTGATCGGTTATCCAAATCGATTTCGACTCAATTTTTTTAGTTTTCGTGGACGCCCGTTCATTGCTTTATTATTATTAGAACATTTTTATTTAACGAGTAAACTTTTATATACGCTCTATATGGAGAAAATAGTTTGAAAAAAGCGAATCATTTTTTTTTTTATGTAGAAAGTCCGAGACAGGCAATAATAATTATACCATACGTTTTATCAGTAAACATATATTTAAGAGATTAAATTTTCAACAATAATCAATTTCCCAACCGGTATTAAATTATCTCGAGAAAATGGTTTTTATAGCAAGTGTCGGAATCAATTAAAAAAGTTTTTAATATTCAAACTATTTCATGCGCGAGAAAATAACTGGACAGGGTTGTAAAATCAAGGGAGCAAACCAACGTGCGGAATAATTCCAATAGATAATAATTTTTGAAAACTTTTCATAATCATCTATATGGACGAATCGAGCGGGCCGCTATTTAAACGGAAAAGATTAATGAACGGAGAAAAAACACGTGTAATAGCGAAAATCTTGCGAACATAAAAAAAAAATGACCGCCGACACTCTAAACAAACGTGACAACGCCTAGAGATTAAATACAAATCGAGGGCGCTCGTCGAGCTGCTCGGGAATGGCGCGCGAATGGCTAGATTTAAAGAGCAGAACCGATGCGACCCTCCCCCCCCCACCCCGAAGGTTCTCGTTTAATTTCGATTGCAACGCCCTGACGCCGCGGCCGCCGAAGCGATTTATCGACGAGAGCTACTTGTGGCTCTTCCGCGAGTTATTTGTAAAAATTGCCGTTCGCTTTGTTTACCGACGCCGAGCGTAACGGTTTTATTTTTATCTTATTTCTTTTTTATCCACTTATTACTTCTTTCTCGTTTTTTCTTCCCGAACTACTTCTGTTCTTTGAATAGCCCAAGAACTTTTAATAAATATAAGAAGACGATCGGAAATATAGCTGGTATTCTTGTTTCTGAAAAGTGGAGCACTTTTAACATCATCCTCGTTCTAATCGATAACGATAAAAAAAAATAAAAAAAAATAAAATCCAGACTAACTTCACTTTCCTAGAATATACATAGTGCATAAAGCTTTGTTGTACTTGTATGTAGATTAACAAATAATCCTCACTCTATATGTACAACGCAATAAAATATAATTAATTACTCTCAAATATAATTTTATTAATATTTTTATTGCCATGGTTTATATCAATTGCAATAAATAATATCATATAGCTCAATATCTTACCATAACTTATTTTTTGATGTTAGTAAATACTCTTCCATATTGTAACCGTCAATTTATATTATATTCTAATATAAAGTGACAACAAGAATTTACGAAATCACTATATTAACTTAAACCTGATGTGTCGGATATTATAAAGTCCTGCGCTGAAATTGCAACTTTAGACAAGTGATAGATATTCAACAATATATCAAAGATAAAAAAACAATACATTTTGTTTGTTTTATGAACATTATTATTAGTCAACTGGTAAAAAGGAACAATGTGCTATGCTAACTTTTTTTTTTTGAAACAAGAATAAATGTAAAATAAATGAAATATAAATAAATTCAAGGAATTTCTGGAATAGAATTAACTATACAGCAGTGCGAAATGCATAAAGAAAACGGTGTTCGCGCTGGCAGCGCGGGTGTATAAACCTGGTTTTACCCCTGTGGTTGTCCCTATATAAGAACACAACGCGATAGCGGTCTACCGCAGATTTGCGGTAAATTCGCCGATTTCGCGAATGTATCATGGGAAACTTCCTGCGCTCGGCTCAACCCATTAACGACCAAAACAATGAAATTTATAACGTGTTTTTGATCCCACTTTTCATGTATATCAACAAATGGTAAATGGATCAAGTGTTAGTCATATGATTCCACATGTTGTTGGGCATGTTAAACAGGAATCCGGCCTCAAAATTCGAAAATGTAGACTAGAAAATTAAATGCGGCGGTTTTCGTATTTAAAAAAAGTATGAAAAATTGTCTTATTCGAAATATTTATGATTTTTTTTCAAATATAACACGAACCAAAGTTAGCAATTTTCATCGATCGTCAGTGCAAAAACTTCCAATATCGTCGATAGGATCCTAAAACCTTCCAAAAGTCTACCTGTTCACCTTATATTATTGTTGTTTTTCTCATAAACAATAATGTTTCGCATAAAGTTTTAAAAGAATAAAAATGTCTTCAAATCGATTAAAGAATATTTTAAATTTTTTTAGAGAATTGAAGATGACTTACATTTTCAAAAATCAAAAAACCAAACAGAATTTAATTTTTTAAAAATTTTTTTTTAAAAACGTGTAATACAAGAATATTTTTGTACTGTTTCTTTTTTTATTGAAAATCTGAAAAATTAAAAAATTTCCTTTGTTCATTTCTAAGAGATTTTTGTTCCTTGGAACTTTTTAATATAAAAGGCAAGACTTTTGTAATTTTGTTTTTGTTTTCATTCACGAATAGTTAACATAACAAGATTATTAACATCCATGCGTTCTATATCTGAAAAGAAAATTTTAAATAAGGCAATTTTTCATACTTTGTGATACGAGAACCGGCATATTTAATTTTGTAATTCGAATTATCCGATTTTCAGCTCGGATTTTTATCCAGCATACGCAAAAACGCATGAAACGACGAGATCGAAAACGCTTTATAAAATTCGGTGATTCCATCGTTAACGGCTCCGAACGGATTGCAATCGAAACGCGAATCAGCGCGTTTAAATATATAATCGAGCATCGATTGTATTTCTACAAGCGTTTTGGCTTTTCTTCGCGCGACCTCGTACGTCTCCGGAAATGCATCAGTCCGCGTCGTTTACCAATGGCGAAAGATGCCACGTCACAAATGCTTCGCTCGTCTCAATGTAAGAACTTCGGCAGTGCGATTTTTCTAAGGCGTTTTTCAACGGCAAGTACGATAAAAACGATCGAATTTCAATAAAAATTTAGCTCGAAATTTTTCGAGAATCGTGAGATTCCCCAAGCGCTCGATACCGTTTGAATAGGGCCACGCGTTTCTGTGCGCGGTGGGAATGTTCCGTAATGGCAAATTAATACCGCTTCGAGCCCATTGTCGCGCCGCATTAGGGTCAATTACATAATTTATTGCGTTATAACTTGCACGAATTCGACTTGATTAATCAAAGGAATATAATTACTTGCAAAGTCTCGGTTCATATGAATAATAGCTTGCGTATTATCCGTAAGACAAGAATAGACGAACGAGAATTTCCCAGCAAAAATTGGAATGGTATTGGCAAAGAGCGGCCGCACCAAAATCCAAATTGCTATCGAGACTGACCTCTATGAAATTTTAGATTTATGAAGTTTTAAAATCCAAAGCTCTCTCTCTCTCTCTCTCTCTCTCTCTCTCTCTCTCTCTCTCTCTCTCTCTCTCTCTCTCTCTCTCTCTCTCTCTCTCTCTCTCTCTCTCGCTCTCTCTCTCGGTCTCTCTCTCTCTCTCTCTTTCTCTTATACACAAGATACGATACGTGTTTACTTACAAAATAAGACTAAACATTCGTTCATCTGGATATATCGTAAATTCAGAATTTGCTATAATGTACTGATAATAAATCTAAATAGCGAATCTAAATTTATAGATAACTATCTACCGATCATTCATTGATACTTAACTAAAAAGGACTGTCCATTATATTGATTGAGGTATTTCTTGCTCCCAACGTCCTTTCTTCATTGAAAATTTAACGACAAAGTTCGAGCTTTTCGTTACAAAAAAGTTGCGTGATTTTACAGCGTATACAATTTGTGTTGAGAAAACTTTAATTTTGTAACTAAGAAAGTACCATTTGTTGAGAATGGTAGAAGGCCAGGTCATAAAACTTTACAGGATTACCGTAATCAGAGTTACCTCGCTCAATCCGGACAAAATCTGTCCTTCAGATGCCGTAGCCTTTGCTCGTTAGAAATTTGATTGGGAAAAATTTGCACTTGAAAAAAAAATCAACAAAAGAAAAAACCGCGATTTTCAAGAAATTTTGCATTGTCCATGGCAAATTGTAAAATTTTCCCTTATAAAATTTACTTGGTATGTTTTTTTTCTTTAATCATTCAAACCTTGATCGAATTACGATAGGCGCTATTATATATTTTTTACAAGAGACTTTTTCTCTCGTCGCCGAATTAATCTATATATTTTTACATAGGCGAATGTTGCGGTTTTAATTAGCCGCAGCAGGACAGCCCGCTCGCCCAAAATAAATATTCCGTATTTTCTCAGAAATCGTACAAAGAAATTTCCAACAACAAAAAAAAGAAAGAAAGTGAATCTAAAGCAATCCCGGATCCCGATGACAGAGGCCCCCGGACACATATATACATATATAATATTCGCAGCAACCGCCGACCGAGCGACATTTTTGTCCCGGTGACTCACCTGTGCGCATATATATATATATATATATATATATATATATATATATATATAAGCACACAAGCGTATAAAAATTCTACCATAACAAAACGTAGCCTTTAACGCTCGGGCGAGCGCTGCTTTTTCACGGACGCTCGACCCGGCGCTAGCCACAGCGCGATATATAAAGCTCTGGCAAAACAGAGCAAGAGAGAGAGAGAGAGAGAAAGAGAGAGAAAGAGAGACAGGACACCCATTCCCCGCCTCTTTGCTCACCTCTAGGACCCAACGATCCACCCTGCCCGTCGGCTCGGACGCTGCGTATTTTTAAACCTACCCCCCCCCCTTCCCGGCCCATCCCGCGAGTCTATTATTTTTATCCTTTGTTTAGCGGCATAATGCGATCCCTGGACGGAATATATGCATATATATATATATATATATATATATATATATATATATATATATGCAGATAGATGAATACGTGCGCGTCTGTGTGCACAGCGACGGTACCGGCCTTATCACGAAGCCCAGGGAGAGCAACGTATGCTCTCCTCGTCGGCGAAGGAGGAAGAGGAGGAGGAGGAGACAGATAGGGAGAGGTTGGATGAAGGAGAGGCGGGAGGAGGGGTGGGGGGAATAGATAGAGAGAGGAACCAAAGTGCGAGAGCCCCGGCTAATAAATTCCAGTTTAAACTTTCAGCCCGGCGAGCGAGGCGACGGGTGGGAGGAGGGGCGGGGTGGACATCGATGCCATGCCTCGCGTACGACCTCCACCCGCTCTCCCTCCCCATCCCCCTCTCCTCGGTTCAATTAGATATTTCTCCCAACCCCCTCCCCCCCACAGTGCCGACGAGCGTCTTTCGCCCGCAAAATTCACGCGGCCGGTCTGCCGGTATGGTCTAGCGCGAGGCCTGCCAAGGACCTTCCGATTTTAATTAAAAATCAAGAGTTTCAGCCCGACCGGCTACCCCAGATTCAATTATTAAAGTCGACCCGGCTGCCGCTGCTCCTACTGCTGCTGCGACCGCTGGGCGTTTTCTGCTGCACCTCAGCCCCCCGCCCCCTCTACGGCCCGCTACCGCCACAACCCGACGATTATGACGGGTACTGTGAAAAAACCCTATACATATAGGACAGTGGATGGGGCGAGGGAGAGTTGCTTCCCCGCTGTTCCGTCAACGATATAGTAGCGCGAGCTTTTGCCACCTTCGGAATTTCTATATATTATGTGCCCTAGTTTATATAGGTTTCATATAATTTCTGTTTTCTTTCTTCCTTTAATATATATATATATATATATATATATATATATATATATATATATATATACGTATATTTTTTTCCTCCCTCTTCTTTCTTTAATGAAAATTTCAGCGCGCTTAATTAGGACGTTGCGTACAGCACAGTTCCCCTTCGCTTGATTGATAGCTCTCGGCGGCCGACAGAATTATGAATTAAATTCACGTATATGTATATATATATATATATATAGTATATATATTCATATATATATATATATAATATATATATATATATATATATATATATATATATATATATATATATATGTAAGCGTGTGATGATGTATTATGTAGGACTGCGAAGGCCGTAAAAATTTAATGTCCCTCACTCGGCAATCCGGGAGCGAAATTGAAATATAAATATTAATCAATTTATTATAATGTATGTATATATATCGGAGCCTTTCTTCTCGATACAAATATCGTTCGATAAAAAAAATCGCGCTCGGTGGCATATAAAAACTATTGTGCATATATAAAAGAATCGAGATGCATGATTGATGTACTTAGTCCGGCCTATTTCCCGATCAATATTTGGCATGGAATATTAATCTACCGATTCGTATAGAATTTACTTGTGCTCTCTCTCTCTCTCTCTCTCTCTCTCTCTCTCTTTGTATGCCTGTAAATATATACGATATATAGAAGATTGTGCCTATGTTCCACAGTTAAGCCTAGCCAAGTGCTCTCTTCTATATATGGAATATTGATTTACATCATTGTATATAATATTAGCTTGTGTCCACACAAGGGAGATATATACGTATAGGCGTATATATAGCTATAATTTCGTACACTATATAAAGACACACGTCGCTTCTGAATTATACACGTGTGTGCTTATAATACAGAATTCATTCCCCTCCCTCGGTATAATACGAGACATACTTTCGTTTGGCGAAGCCAATCAACGATCGTTCGCACTTCCCGCCGCAATTCAAGTAGAGAGAGAGAGAGAGAGAGAGAGAGAGAGAGAGAGAGAGTGAGAGAGAGGGGAGGGAGGGAGGCAGAGCGCTCTCCTCACGACGAGTTTTGCATACCTCTCCCCCGCCAACTTTTGCAGCATTATTTAAAGTACGGCGACGCACTAAAATGCACATTCATATATGAAATTTCTTGCTCAAAGTACGTGCACGCGGCGCGCGACCCGCGGTATAGATCAAGTTCTTCGGGTGAGCGTGTGTGTTTCTATGTATGTATGCATATACGTATATATCTATATATATATATATACGCGCGGGCGAACACGCGGGACACAAAGCTCGATGCTCGCCCCGTGAAATTTTACTGCCGTGACGTGAACCGTTTTAATGCGAGTCCGGCGGTTGAGCAGGGGGTGACGGAGGGAGAGAGATGGTGGGAGCGGAGGAGGTGCTTTTCGAATGAAAGAAAAGACAAATGTTGGGAAGTTTGTAAAATTACGAATTTACGGGATTAATGATTCGTCGCGGCATTTAATTGCTCGGGGATGCATCCGAGTGCTTTTATTACAACCGTAATTAATATCTTGATATTTAATTTTGTATTTTTGCATTTTACGATAAAAATAACAAAGACAACCACAAATATAACTGGATTTTGTGCGTTTCCGTTAAATCTCGATAAATGTTGTTTAGCATAATAAAAGTAATTAAATTTCGCTCTGACTTTTTCTACATAGTTTTTTGTTTCATGGAAGCTCCTTCGTTGATGAATTACGGATAATTAGAATGATGTTACAGTGATTTTTTACTTCTTGTTATAACGGACGGTTATCATTTTTTAAATACACACAAACACACACACACACAGATTGCATGAGGGCCCGAAGCGGCTAGAAACATTGGATGGAGCAGATACAAAAATTCAATCAATTTGGCAATGGCAGCGTAGTAGTATATTTAATATTTATTATTTTTATTTTGATTACTTTTTAGTAGTAATATTTATATTTCACATGCTACTTGGGTGATGATGAACAAGACTGATTTTATCATACAATTTTAATTTTTAATTCTTAATTTTATACAATTACTAAAAAAAGAAAAAGGATTTAAAAATAACGCGATAAAAACAGGTAGGTTTGAAATAATACGTATTAAATATAAATTTAACGAAAATCCGTTATCAATGATATATAAAATTCAATGCATTATTTCACATTCGAATGTTCGTTTTGTTTTATATAACGTTGATCGAGTATTTTTAGATTTTGTCGATAATAATCCATGGACCGTCGATTCTTTCATTCGGAAATTAATAATGTATTAGTTTTACCGCAAATAATAAATAAAACTGTTGCCAACTTTTTGGAGTAAGAATTGTTCATCTCAATATGTCGCTTGTGTAGATTGCTATTATAATATTAAAATGTTGAAAAGACGTCTCATTTGTATATTTATAATTGAAAAAAAAAACAATTGTAAATAGGAAACTTTAATGTCCTGCTGGTACTTAAATCATTTAAATTAAAAAGGAGTACTTTATTTCCATTAAGTGAATATTTATCATCGACTTTACGTATTCTAAGATTTGATAATAAATCTAATTAATTAATTTATGTTATACTTCTGCATTACACATAATATACATATGTTGTAATAATGATAATAAAAACCCATTAGTTTGTTAACGTTTATTTATTCCCATGCTGTTCTAGAAAATAAAAGATCACTATAAATAAATACATAGAAAGTCAGATGTTTACATATGCGAAATTTCTGGCACATTGAGAAATAAATAAACATAGTGAGAATACTTAATTTTGATGAATTAAGCATTAAAATCCATAAATAAATAAACAAATAAATTGTGTTTTAAAATATTACATTCAATCGCTAAATAAAAATGCATATAAATTATTGTAATGGCAGATTGTGTAAATAACGCAATACATAAATAACATTATGTATTAATTTACCAAAAAGTATTAAATTTTTTTGATAAATTGTAAATTTCTACAGTGTCATGGCTGGAGAATACCATTTGTTTCGTCTACAAAAGCATTGCGTTTGATACGACGATGCCGTGTCCGGAAATCATAGGTTTTGCAAATTCTGTAGCCATTTGTACGTGTTTTTACTTAACGAGAGATCTGGTCATTTTCCAAAGCTAATGAACTCAATAAAACGAATGAAATATAATGTATGCCGATACAACTTTCTAAAGTGTTTGTGTACAGTCGGAACGTTTGAGTTTTCCAAGTAAATAAACCACGATTATCAGATCGTTTAATTGCAATAAATGGAATCGAATGATTTCTAACCAATTCATTCTATATTTATTAGGAAATATTCAATCGATCTGGTAGCTCGGTCGAATCTCGGTTATTTAGAATTCTTGGATCAACGATCTCGAAGCAATCTTAATGCGCGCCAGCAACGATGATTTATTTTAAATTCATTTATCGCCGCTTCTGCGCGCAACGTACCCGGCGCAGTCGGTTTATCAGGCGTTGCATTTGACCCCGTAAAGCGGATTTGCGCCGATTGCGACCGAATGTATAAGCGGACCGAGCCGAGCGATTCGGATCACTTGGATTTACGTCGATAAGCCAAGCCAAGTTCTAACAGTTGCGCGATCAATCGAGCAACGTCGAATATATCCCGGGTGTACGTAAATTTGCAGACGAACCGCGGTTATTCCAGCTGCTGTAGGGGAAGCTCGCGATAACGATCGAGGGCGGTGAAGAGTCGAGGGTAAGTTCTGCGGTAATTTTCTTATGAAAATTGTTTTATTGTTTTTGTTTTTCATCAGATCACGAGAATAATTTTATAAAAAAAATTTATCATCGACTCGTTCGCAACACGGGGCCATACGTGCAGACGGCAATGAAGATAATGAAGTAAGTCAGAGTTGCAATGAGTACTATTACTACAAATCGAAAACCATCGTACGAGCCCTCGACTCGCAGACTCGAAATTCCAAATCCAGAGGCACATCGGCATCGTGTCCACAATATGGAAACTTTGCTCTGAGCTTATTTATTTATTTATTTATCTTCTTGTTCTTTTGGTTTCGAAGCTGAAAAAAAAAAGGCGAAAGTTTATTCCTAGACATCGACGATAGTCCTGCAATACGATCGATTTTCCGTGTCAGCAAGATTGAATTGGACTCGACCACGTTCACGTAATCGCCCGTTGGAATGTAACCAATGCCCGTAATACGATTAATGAACCAACGATCGCGGCTATGATCGTTCAATTCGCGACGAAGCTCCGCGATTAATCCTTTCCTCGTCGAATCCGAGGCTAGACGCGTCGAGCGCGCCCCAAGGAATACAAGGGTAATAATGCTTAGAGGGTTCGAGAAAGGGGCGTGTATCGACGTCGAGCACCTCTGCCCGGGGCGATCGACAACAGCACTTTTCGACACTACCACATTGCGATGTGGTGGGCGAGGAGAAAGATTTTTTTCTTTCCCCAGGGCGAACGACGCTGATGTTGTACGTCGCTTATTGCGAGACATCTCGAGTGCCCTGCCTTCTTATTGAAATTCAGCTTAAAGTTTATAGAGGCGCTTCAGGATAGTTGCACAAAGTCTCGCTCCCTACGTCACTCGGCGGATAACGAGGACGCGTGCAGCGAGAAGCCTATCCGTTGGACTCGAAGATGCGCCTCGAGCTATTTCGAGGCCGTCTGCGATAAAAGCGATGGGCCTGCCGACGCGCTTGGCAGTGTTTTAATCGCATCCGTTTATTAACACGCGTTACATGGAAAGATTATTTTTTCTATTATCACCGTCGTTACAGGCATATCTGTACTTGCAGTTATAATTTCTATTTGTAATTTCTATCTTCCATCTGCAATCGTCTCTATGAACTTTTCGTATTTGCTTGTTAAGACCTAGATCCTGAACTTATGACATCGTGCAATTATTACTATTATGCACATACATTATTATTCATCATATAATTGTCAGTGATTTCTGTTTATGCATTATTACTGACGCTGCCACCTCATAAGATGTCAATTTGCAATTTTCGAGTATAACATCGATTTTGTAACGCTCTCTTTCGCGTACGTTATTCCAACTGGTGCCCGCCTACGCCTGTATTCAAGCGACCAATAACTTGAACGATCGATGAACGTAATGACAGCATCGCCCTTTTTTATCCATAGACCGATGACTGTGTACTAGAGGGAACCTGTATTATAGTTATTTTTTGTCCGTCTCTATGTTATTATTGTAACATACCTAAAAATTTCTATTTATATTCAACGCTGCTGTTATTATAATTATCCGATATCATTGAACTTATAAGGCTGACTGATGTGAAGTTTATTTCAGTATCGTCTTTCTTTACTAATTACAAATCTATCGTATTATTCCTTAGAATATTGCACATAATACTTTTTTTTGATTTTACAACTTATATATTTTATTTCTACGTCAAAATTCTTATTTGATTCGCTTTATATTGTAGCTCCCTCTAATATTGTTGTATTTTTAATTCTTAATCTCTCTCTCTCTCTCTCTCTCTCTTCTCTCTCTCATAAGAGCGATGAATCGTAAGACCGATGAAAAGATTTGATCGTTTGTTAGACAAAAAAAAAATCAACGTAAGGATTTTTAAAGTTGTAATTTTGTTAAATATCTCGTTCGATGTCTATTAGAAATAATTTAATGAACGCAGCTGCCGAGATACTCGGTAGCCGCTACACAAATTATTAATGTACACGCTTCTTGGGTATTGACAAATTCAGCGGCCGATATCGCTCCGATCGAAATACCGACTATCCATTAATTGCAACGCGAACTCCATACATGCATACATACATACGTATAGGTAGAGAGAGAGAGAGAGAGAGAGAGAGAGAGAGAGAGAGAGAGAGAGAGGCATAGTCGGTTATAAGTCATTCGGTAAGCCGGTTCGATCTCCGATAAAGTAGCGCTTTATTAGTTGTTTGCGAAATAACTCCGCCTACACCACGATCATCCAATTAAAGAGGTCTCTCGCCTCGCTCGAATACCGTGATAACTGCGAATCAGTGATCGAGTTAATTAAGGACCAAAATACTTTAACGAAGTCCCGAAAGCGAATCCTCCGGGGAAAATGGAAAAGCGGATTAATACCCTGTTTCGAACTGTATCGCTTCGTTCCGAGGGGATGGGGACCAAAGCGACACGGTTCGAAGATCGTCTTTTTTCCGCCAGCTGTCGCGCCTCCTCGTTCGTCTTTCTGCACGGAGAATTCGAGGAAGCAGAGAGAGGAGGTTAGCCGACGTTCGTTGATATAAAACGACTGAAGGGTGGGGGAGCGCAGGGTTAAAGCAGCGAACGTGGGAAAGATTTCGAAAATGATTCCAAAGGGACATTACGAACCGAGTGGCGATTTTCCGCAGGCCAAATAACTGAGCGTTGTCGGGCAATTGTCTCGCATCTCATTCGTTCGAAGCTTCATTTTTTTTTTTTTTTTTCGTAAACAGCCTTTCGCCCGGACGCGCGTTCAATTGGCGCACATTTGGAACATGCGCAATAGGCGTTTCGCAGATTCTTCTGACAGAGCAGCTTTTTTTTCAATCGGAGAATTATTACTATTGCAATATCTGTTCGACGATTTCAGAAATTTTGATATGAAAATTCGATGTTGATAATTCCAAAATTTAGCTTATATATATATATATATATATATATATATATATATATATATATATATTTCTATCATTTTTAGAGTATATAATTTTTATGTGTGTGTGTGTGTATGTGTATTAATCAAAGTACGAAAAATCATCATGAATGCATAGTTTTCAAATGAGCACCAACATGGTATAAGTAGATTTACTATGTATAAGATATTATACAGATTATTAATCACACCCTATTTGTTTTCCATGTCTGAACGAAGATTTTCGAATTTCTAAGTGGTTTTTACACGCCACAAAGCCGACGAGTGAATTAATCCTGAAGAAAGAGGATTGAATAAGTAAAAACTTGAAGAGGTTCTACCGATCGTAATTTGCATTCTCATTCGGAGAGAGGATATTTCCAGTCGCGAATATGATGAACCAGATTTTTAATTTTAATAATTTAGCATTAAATAGTAAAATTTTTACAATATAAAATAAAAAAAATTTGGCCTCGAATAATTTATGAGGATAATTTTTAAATGTAAAAGTTCGTTCACGATATGAATGCGTATGAAATTGAGAGTGGGAGAAAGAAGGAGAGAGAGAGAGAGAGAAATGTACACATTTAATTCAACGCTTTATACCTGTCATAGCTTGGGAATATTTATTGATATAAAAGAGAGAAAAAAGAGAGGAAGACGGTAACTGCAGAACTAACGCTGAAAAGTTCTATGACACCGTCGGGCCCCGTAAGTACGATAATGGCCACGTTACGAAGGAGCATTTGCCAAGGGCACTGCTGCGGGTATTCTCCGCCTCCCCCCCCCCTCCCACCCACAATTCCCCTCCATCCTTCTGTCACCCGACTTCGAAAACATAATAATACGACGGGCATGTGTACTCGAATATTTACAGGAACGCGACGTCCCGTTGCCCCGTCGAAGTTTCCGCCCGCGTAAATTCGCCGATCGAGGCGAAACTTTTTTCCCACCCCGGCCGGGAGTGCATTAAATTGGCCTCGCCCGGCTCAGAGAGTAGTTCGAGCCGGCGCGTCGGCTTTTATATTATACGCAAGCTAGGCGGCGGCGTCGAGAGGGTCGAGGGCGACGGAGGCTGGGAATGGGGAGATCGAAGAAAACTTCGTCCCGTCAATGACAATTGAATCTGGAAGCTTAATTGTTATGTCTGTCGCCGAATGGAAATTAATACGCAGCCAAAACTCTTACATTATTGTTAGGGATGTTATATTCTCAACGTCTTATTCGCAGATTTGCTTCTTATGATTAATCATTGTTAAAAAAAAGAGAAAAAAATCGATCGGTTACTTTTCATGGCCTTGAAAAAGGAAAGAATTTCATTAAGTTTTAGCGGCAGTATCAAATAGCTAAATTGTAATTTATTCAACGGTTCAACAAATCTTCGATTTATTACGTGATAATCTTGATTTTTTTTAATATTGTAAATTTAGATTATAATATTGTTTATTTAATAAAATTATACACGTATAATAATCGTCAGCTCGAACATAATTGTGATATAATTATCAAAATCTATTTTTGATAAAGCTTGAACAAAAATGTGAAAATTTCAACGATTCAATCAGATTCTATTACAATAATTATATTATCAGCCGAGTTAATGTAATTATTAAATTTATTGGCTCCGGCCCTGCTCAATTATTGATATGAATTTATAATTACCATCGATGTATAATTTAACACTTCAAAAATATTATAGTTTAACATAATATATCCATCGTACCGTTAACTATTCGCTTTGCTCTATAATAAATAACCCATTAAAAATCGTATGACAGTCTGCTATATATTATGTACGATAAATTGATCAAAACGTAACTAATCACGATAATTCTTATATCGATAAATTCCCGCCCTCCTCTCGCAAATTACATTATTCAACCAGTTGTTAAATTTGCGGCCTTTTACTGCTATTTTTAACTTTATTAATTTTTAATATTCGATATATAAAATCGGTACTATCCATATATATCTATATAAACTTTTTTTATATTTATAAAAAAATGCTATGGATGTATACGGAAACTTTCCAACTATTACCAGAGGCCAACCGTCCATATATCCCTTGGCCCCGGGAAAATCATGCGCTAAGCTCCCGATAAAGCTATAAAGTTAACTTTTTGCCGCTGTAGCTTCGACGGGCCAATACCGGCCCGTGTTATGTGCGCAGAAACAATTTTCTCCCGTGCTCCACACCCCCGTCCCTCATCCCCGACACGAAAAAAACTGCGAAGAGCGAGCGAGTGCGAGAAAGAGGGGGGGGGGCAAAAATCACCGGGCGCTTTTACGGTCTCAAGAGCTAGCTCGATTTACCCCCGTCCTGTTTTTAAATCCTCCCCCCCCCTCTCTCTCTCTCTACGCGTACAAGCGCACGCGGCAATGGAGTGCGGGAAAGGAGGCGATCGAAATATTGCCGACGCGCGTCGTCCCGGCCCTCGACCGTGCGCGCAATCGAGCCACGCGGCGAGGCTTCGCTCCGAGCCCCGTGTCGCGCTCCCTTCCGCTCGCTCTCCTCCACGCCGACCCGGCGCGCACACGCGCGTAACAGGGGCGGGCGCAGGAAGGGGCGCGCGTTCGAGTCCCGTTATCTCGCCGATTACGGCCGGCGGTTTCAACAGTTTACCGCGAGCGCGCGGCGGCGAAGTGCCTTGGCTAACCGCCCTCCCGGCCCTCGCCGTCTCGCGCGCGCGCGCCCGGCGCGTCTCTCGCTCACCGCGGGCGCGACCGAACGTGTACGTTCGGTATACGCGCGCGCCCCCGGCGCCCTACAGCCTCTATTATTCATTAATTATACCCGGGGTATACCCAAGAATGCGACTAAGTGGCGCGGCTGTTTACGCCCCGACGACTTGGGATTAGATTGTCCTCGGTATATCGCTCGCGGGTTACTGCTTGTTTGTATGTGCGTGTATGTGTATATATATATATATATATATATAGGTACGAGTATATATGTAGACGCGAGCGCCTCCTTCGCGGCTTATCGCGATTAGCGGGCGAACCGGGAGGGCAATTTTAGGACTATCATTCTGATTTATGAATAGTCCGGAGGACGATCGCGCCCTTTCTCGTCCCGTACATAAACGTGGCATAATGATAAGCCTTAACGTTGCGTTATGCGGCGACATCCATTTCGAATTTGCAAACAATAGTTTTTCGTAGAATATATATATATATACACATATACATACGTAAGTTTCTATTCATTTAGGACAAAATGTTTTGATTAAATGTTTTCATCAATTTTGAAAACGAGAGACCTCTCGTTGACTATTATCGACTTCTTCGGATACTTTATTGCATTAAACAAACATTGCAGTCAACGAAAAATGTCACAACTATTAAAAAGTAAGCATTTTTTCAGTCCCTGTTTGATCAAATATCCCGATTGCAAACGATAAACTGAAGAACATTATACAGTTTAAGGTCAAAAGCAAAAGTATGTTATAAAAAAAATTTAAATATTATTCGACGGACTTTGTGACGCATAACCGTCAGTATTAACTGGTGAATTTGTCTATCAACACTTAGATATAATTCTTCAATTTATTTTATTGAATTTTTCCCGTTTTAAGTATTCCTATTTTAATGTATTATTGTGTGTTTTAAAATTTTGTAATGTAGTTTAATTGAACTGATAATGCCCGATAATGCGTGCTAATTTCTGTAAACAATATGGTTTTTTTTAAACAAATATTAGTCAACAGAGTCCACGTGTTTCGTTTATTTACATAAATTTTGAAAATTATGAAGCTGTCGCAAGTATCACCGCACCGTGTAAGTGGAAAAATGATACATTGCGTCTTACAAGCATTGGAATTTAATCCGAACAGGAGAAACGTAACGTAATGACAGGTGTGACGCATCGAACATACCCTAAAACGTTCGCAAGATTTCTACTGCGAACAACGATAAAATTTTCAATTATCAGATAAGTTGTACATAATGAACGGTTAATAAAATACGACCTAAAAGGCTCTGTTACTAAGAGGGAAGACGTTCTAATGCTTAGTAATATTTATAAATATAACTGATTAAATTCTATTTTATTACCCTTAATCCTTGATTCGATTCCCGTTGTGTTAATTCCTGCTGCACGTGATATTTAATGATTCATATGGTTCGCTTTTCTTTTTTTTTTATCCTTCAATATGAAACATATGAATGATGGTAAAAATCACAGAAACGCTCTAAGCCAAGAATCAGAAGATATTTCGACTGCAACGCCATTCCCAAACCGAACGTTGCTCAAGTACTTTTAGACTACGTGTACAATGAAAAAGCGCGCAGCAACCGCATACTTATCTCATAACACTATCATTACGGACTGTAAAAGTTTCTCACGACATAAGTTGCATTATTTTCCCTTATTATACTTTTCAGAAATTTTTGCATACGATCTTCCAACCTGCAATATCAAGATGAAATGAAGAATAAAGTAATCGCTGGCTACAGCGGTGTAAAAAAAAAAGAAATTAATTTGCCCGGCTCGGAGATAGCGCTCGATTTACCCAAGCAAATTTATTAAAAATTGAAATTTCGAACTTACCAAAGGCAGCTAGCTATAAATATTTCATTACTCCCAGAATGAGAAAGCTTTTATAATTTGATCGAGGCTAATATTATATATATATATATATATATATATATATATATATATATATACATATTTTTGATACCCTTACAATTTATTATAATTTATCATGATGCATGATCAAAGTCCACTGCACGACTTAATTAGTGCATTAATTTTACGCTGCACACTTCATAAATAAACGGCGCCGGTAAACGGACGTTGGTAGATTAAACGTTTGCTCGGGCTGCTGAATTATTGCGCGCGAGATAAAGACGCGAAGGGTCCTCCTAAATTTAAAGACAAACAAAAACAATTCATTAATTTCTGGGCGTCGGAATGTGTTTTTTTTCGTTCGCTGAGCAACGTAGCGAAAAATAACGCCGGATTATTCATCGTCGGGCGGTTCGGTAGAGTTATTAGTTTCTTTATTAAGGCTGAATTTTATTTGGTTCTTCAAAATCAAACTTATCGAGATTTCGAGCTCTCGGATTCGCAATAAAATGTTTCAATATACTTTCTTTTATATCTGTATATATCTGGATTTAATTCATTTGACCAATGTGCCCAGCAGCATATGTATTTAAAATTAATTTTAAATCTATAAAATCTTTTGCCCCTAAGTTAAAGTTTTTCAATTCTTGTTAAAGTCACCCGTAAATAAGTTTAATAAATATAATTATCGTGAAGTTACTTATCTTTTACTTGAAAAAATCAATTTTTTTTTCAACACAATGACCCCACTACTCTATTTCATATCCAATTAAATTATTTCCCTCAGTTTCTCCATTTATTACAAAAGTATCCATGTACGAGCCGAGATTAAATTTTTCCATTTATCCCTTGGTTAATTGCTAAAAGAAAAAACAAAGCTCTTTGTTTAACCCTGGAGACCCGAGATGTCACGTACATGCGTCGTCCCTTCTCTTGTACTTCTTTTTACATTCTAACATAGTATAGTCGCGATAATTTTGTTTTCGCCGAGAAAAGGGTTTTTTTTTTGGTTGTTCCTTCGTTTTTTTCTGTCCGGTCTTTCCCTTTTCACGAGCCAAGCTGGAAAATTACACGTTGTAAAGGGCACGGGAATTCATCGGATCCTCGAAAAAATTCCTCGAACTATTTACACCGTTACACCCCTACCCATCCGAGTTCTCTGCAATTTATCAAACTAAAGCGTCTAATTGATCTTCCGTAAAATAGCCGTCGATAAAAGTGTTTTCTTCTTTTCTTTTTTTTTAATCAAAATTTCCGATCGACGTGCGCTCGAAATATACAGTGCGGCCCGTCGAAAACGCGCACCCCCTGCCGGAATATCGAATAAATGCTAATCGAGACGAAAATATTTAATGGACGGCAGGGAGACGGCGTGTATGAAAAAAAAAAAAAGGAAAAAAAAATATCGATAATCGATCCCCCTATCCTCCTCTTCCTCCTCGGCGGTACGCTCCGCCCCCCCCCCCACCGCCCCTAATAAGCGACTCGATCGCGAGCCGGCTCGGCCCCGTTTCCAGCTCAGCTCGAGGCGAAGCCGTCGGTCGCCGGAGCCGGTAACAGTAATCGAGCGCGTGCTCGTGTACACGCTCGATGATCGGGGCCAGGGGGGGGGGCGACAGGGGCCGACGAAAGCGGGCTCGTTCCACTTGGCGCGATCGTCGATTCCGGCATAAAACGCGGGCGGGCGCGCGTTAACGAGCCCGAGCCGCGGCCGGGTGCCGGGAGCACGCGTCGTTTACACGGGCGTAGACGCGCGACGCCCGAGGGGGGGGGCGGTGGACTCGAGATACCGTTTACAACGCGGCGGCGGGGGAGAGGGGACCTGCGTAGAACCGACGAGGTTTTTGCGAGAGCGTCGGCCTCCTCCTCCTGCTCCACGGTGCTTTCGTAAAAACGGGAGGGGGGGGCGAGTATGAATTCCTCGCCGCCTTTTTTGCCCTTCCCGCTGCCACGTTCCGCGTTTTCTCATTGCGACGCGAGGGGACGAGGGCGAAGACGCGCAGACGCGTTTTCCGTCGGGGTTGTAATATAACGGGGCGCGAGTCGATGCGCGCGATACCGTTGCACTAACGACTGTGGGCTGCTTTTAGATTTTTTTTTTTTTTTTTTAGATAATTGACTTTTTTCTAAAAAGTGCAGAATGTTCGGGCGTCGAATTTTAATCTTTCAAACTTTTAATAATATTAATAATAATAATCATATGATGATGAGGACGAGGATAATAATCATAATTATTATTAGGAACACACGAAAATTTATTGAGTTAGAATTAATATACTAAAATAATAAAAAAGAAAAATATAAATAATCTTATTCAGATATTTTCTGATTATGAAAATTACTCATTCTTGGTATATAATTTTAAATATAAATTAAAATAAATGATGGTGATATTATACCTTTCGTCTATATTTCATATTTAATATAGGTATATAAGCAAAAGCATAGCTTAAGTTTCTTATAATTACGTTGAAATATTTCTATAGGTCTATATTCAAAAAAGTTGTTAAGTAAAGAAATAGTGTAATAACGCGAGAAAGATGAAATTTTAGAATTAATGTTATTCTTATACTCTTGTATGTACGTTTCATTCATATCAATGTTTTGTCAAATATCGATAGTATAGTTATTATGCTAGGCGTATTCTCATGTTAAATAATTTAGGAGTTCCAATGTTTGAAATGTATTGTTTGTAACAATGATAACGATGAGGATAACGACCAGGATAATGACCATAAAATGAAAAAACAATAACAATCATAACAACAACAACAACAACAACAATAATAATAATAATAATAATTTAACATTTCTCTGTTTAATATTAATTCTTGGTCAATTTTAATACAAATTTCCGTTTCTAAGGATACTCTACGGGCTTCAATCACAAACTATTTGGCGATCACGTTTGCATTAGAGGATGTATTATTGTCAGATTATTACATTGTAAAACTATGGCAACTCTTTTAGAATATCGAGTTCGTGTCTTCGTGCATAAACGTGCCGAACGACAAAATTGGCAGTCCCGTTCCGAGCACGAATGCTCGCTTATAAATAAAGCATGCACGTTACACATATATGTTTGTCTTTAAAATGCACGAGATTCTTTGATCGTTTGTGACATGATAAGAAAATGTTCGACTCGGAGGATTTTTTACGTAAAATTTAGGACAAGAAAAATCTATTACATTTAGAAAAATTTCTAATGGTTTTGCATAGAGAAGAGAGAGAGAGAGAGAGAGAGAGAGAGAGAGAGAACAAAAATCTCATTTATATATATAGATCTATATGTAGATAACCATGAATATGTTTAAACGTAAATATGAAACGAATTAAAAACGCATTTTTCTCTATTAAATACTAATAAGAACTGAAGCGGGATAATTGAAACTTTAAAGTAGCGAGAAAAAAAAGGAAGGTATACATGTTAATAGTTAAACTAGTACCACATATATATATATATATATATATATATATATATATATATATATATATATAAAAGCATTTTCAGCGGTATTAAAAGTTATTATCTCGTAAAATAAAACAAAGCAGCCCTACAATATAATATATATTTAAACGTTTCAACCCGCGGCGGCGGCGGCGGCGGCATATTAAAAGTGCAATTTTGCATGCTCTTAACAACTAATTTCATACCGGCTCCTGGAGCGCGCCGCTAAGTCAAATAAAAAGCAGACCGCATATTGAAAGGAGAAAAAAAATCTAGGCCGCTGCATAGCCCGCGTTATTATTGCCTTAACGAAACGATGCTGCCCGAATAATGAGCCACGTACAAATAAACTGGAAAAGTACAAGGCACTTCCCATTACGACCTCTGAAAACGATCGAGTTAGATTTTTTCCTTATATATATATATTTACTAATATTATTCATTCGCAATATACTTACGGAATAAAATCTGTTTATACGGTTCGAGCGATTATAAAGTAGCGCAGGAAATGCAAGTTTAATAATCGGTCAATCGTAGCTATATTAGCCACCGATTGGATCAGCGACTTTCACAGCTCGCTGGCTAATTAAGAGAATGATCGCGCGTTTAATCAGCTCCGCGTGCGACTGATTTTTCGAAAAATGAATTACGCGCAGCCTCGTATTCGTGAGCGCGGCTGGCCGCGCGAAACTGAATTACCCTGAGCAAACGGTGGCTAAAAGGGACGCGCGCTGCGAAATTTCCCGATATGGCTGTCCGTCAGAATTTCCCGTTACAAAAAAGAAACCGTGAAAAATGGCCCTCCTTGTAGCGACCATTTTACGGCGAAGGCTCGGCGAAGGGTACTGAGGGGGGGGGGGCAGTGCTGCCTTATAATATCGCGGAAACTCGTTATCGCGCTATAAACGAGGGAGAGAAAGGAGAGGAAGAACAAGAGGAGGAGGAAGAAGAAGAAGAAGAAGAAGAAGAAGAAGAAGAAGAAGCGAGAAAGAACCTTCTGCGAGTTGGATTAACTTTTAAGGATTCTCGTGGTGAAAAGGCGAGGCAGTGTTCGCAGTGACTGAACTACAAAGATACGGGATTATTTAATGTTAACGCCGGGGAAAAGTAAATCATCGCCGTCACGGATCGTCGGCTCGGGACGACCATTGGGACTCGGCCGTTTCACCCAAGCGCAGAGCAAAAAATAGCGCTTTGACACCGACAGCTACGCGAAACATCAATAATACATCGAATTTTCTAGTTCAATAATTATAATAACAAAATAAGCCATTTTAGGTTGTACATCATTATGTTTCATCGGGAAATTGATTTATTATTGACACTCGAGACTTTCGTAACCTAGATAGTATAAATGGATTGTTCTTAATAAATTTCCGTCCGCGATAGGAAGTGAATCTAATTATTCGCTTTATAATTTCTCCTCGTGAATCTCGTGAATTTTCTTGAGAAAAAGTAAAAAATCTTTAACACTGAAAGTAATTATAAAAAAAAGATAGTAGGTTTCGAAATGATTATTATATAAATTAAACTCTTGCAGTATTAATAAAAGAAATTATATATATATATATTGTTCAGTATTGAGTTCATTATAACATTTTAAGTTTAGGTAGTGTTCTTATTGCTAGTTTCGCTCTGCAATAAATTTCATTTCTCGGGCACTTAACCCTATAAAAACTTGTTTTCCTATTCCCGATCACCTTAACTATGTAATTTTAACAGCAAACGTGATTTTAAAATTAAATAGGTTGTACTTGATTTTGTATAAATGTGTTTTGGACATTTTTAATGTATAAAATTTTAGCCTGATGACGTCGGCACATTCGTGCAAAGAATACGTCGCTGTTTTTAAAAGCGTTTGAATGGCATTTATTCATTTATTATTTCTGCAAGATCAAAAAATCCCTTTCGAATTACTGAATTGCATTATTATTTGCACGTCTTTTTATTTGGAAATAAATCTTTCTATACATTTACACCGACAATGAACAAATTATCACCACTTCAAAAAAAATCTATTTCGAATAGCATAAGAAAACGAATACGTATTTTGTTGTTTATTCAATTGTGCCTTTTATACTATGATTTATATTTAAGAAATAAGATATTCCGTAAATTGATGATATATTACTCTGCAATATCAATTTATTGATGAAAACGTAAGAAATAGATTAAATTTAAGAAAAAGATAAAATGTTGATGGATGCCTAAATTTTGTTCAAAATGTTCAATTAGTTTTAAAACAAAATCAGTATTCTCACTTGCTTATGGCATTTTTTAAATAATATTTTTAACGAAGTGTCGAAAATTGATTTGCCATCGACACGAGCCAACCCCACCCCACATCAGTTCTAATTAATTTTAACCATCGATACATCCCACTTTGACGCGAAATCCAACCAACTATAATTCTCGTATTTAATTTAGAACAGAAAGAGAGAGAAAAGAATAGGGTGGAGCAACGCAATGACAAACGCGCGCAAACAATACTAATCCGATTCCATTCGAACGCACGCAAATACAAGTGAGCGGTGCAGGGGGAATGGCTTCCACTCCTCCCCCCTCCCCGCACGTCCGCCGCGCATTTTCCGCGTCGCGTCACGCCACCGGGATAGAAGGGGCGGGAGGGGGGAGGGTTAGCTGCGCGCCACCGAAACAGCGATAAATATTTGACGTGCCTAACCCTTTTCCGCTCCGCCCGCGCGCCAGTACCTCGCCCATACCGTTGTACGATCGGCGCGTGCCCCCTCCCCCTCTGTCCTCATCCCCCCACGGTTGGCGAGCCGATGATTCTTCTCATTTCAGAGCGCGTCCGCGTCGCTCATCCTCGAAAACTTAACCAGCAGACCGGCAACGAGACCGACGAGATTCCGAGCGTTTATTTGTTTATTTTGGGTATTTTTCTTTTTTTTGTTTCTGTTCTTTATTGCCTTGTCTCGTTGTTTTTTTTTCTCTCGTCGCGCGCGGCGCTCGCCAACGGTCAACGACGGCGTACTCTGTCCCGAGAGGCGTCCGCGCTGCTGCGGCCGACACCGACGGCAGCTCTACGTCGCTGCGGTCCTCGCGCTGCTGACGTCCGGTTTGTGAAATATTTGCGCCGCGAAGAAGAGCTCGGTGTCCATATAAAGAGCCCCGTGACCGTCTCGTCGACCCAGACATCGCGCGCTCATGCCTGTCGGTTTATGTATATCGTGTCGCGGGCGAGGAGGGGGGGGGGGTATATTTGCGCGCTGAAAAAAGGAAAATAAAGAAAGAAAAAATCAATGCCTCTTGCGCATATATACCTTGCAGATTCCTCCGAATGTTTTGACAATCTCTCGCTTCGGCTTGTTTTCCTTTTATATGTATATATATATATATATATATATATATATATATATATATATGTCCCTTTCTGCTACTACCTGAACACGCACCCCATCACCGATGCAATTGCATTCTTTTTCGCTATACTTTTCAAATCGTTTCCCCAATATCCTGTCGGAATTTATGTATATATATATATATATATATATATATATATATATATATATATATATATATAGAATCGACGCGTGTGACGGTGAGAAATTTGGCTTTTCTCCGCGTGCACAAAACGATGCAATTGTATGTATCGTATATATGTATGTATGTATGTATGTATGTATGTATGTATGTATGTATGTATGTATGTGTGTATATATATTTGGTAAAAAGGTCATTTGTGCCGCTATGGCATTTCTCCGCTTTCGCGTGCATAAAGCCTCGTGGTCAACTGCCCTGTTGTTGCTCTTTTTATTTATTTTCTTTTTTGTTCTTTTCCATACAGTATCTTATATTTCACTACCTATGCACTCCGTTTAATTTGCATTTATATATAAATAAGAGGCGTGGAAGAAACGAATTTTTAAATAGGAAAAGATTTGATAGTACGAACCGTATTAACGCAATTATATGGCTTATTATACGAGAAACGAATAAGCCAGCCACCGAGCAAATTGATTCATTGACTCATTTCCCCCCTCTCCGCCTCCTACATTTTCGCGACCTGTTATTATCCACGGATAGAGAGTCCATTTCAGAGAAGCGAAGCGACTGTGGAGAAAAAGAATGAAAGAACAAAAAGAAATAGAGGGGGGGTCGTACGAAAGAGAGAAAAAAAATGGAAGACACCGTGTGGAAAAAAAGCGATACGCGCTGCGTATATAACGGCGATTATTCGTTTTGCCGTGTAAGGAAACGGGAATATAATGCGTATAACACGCGGCTCTGGATTTTTCTCCGCTTTTACCCGCCCCTCTCCCATTCTAAACTATACGCGCGCAATAACGAATTGTTTTAATTACATGGAAATTATCCTCGGGGAAGGGGTGTAATTTGAGGACGCGCGCGCGCGCGCGCTCTCACGCACGCACTCATCTAACGCTGTAGATACACACGCGAATGCGCGAAGCACACACGCACATGGCTACACGCATGTGCTTTTACGCGCTTGATCTGCATTCGCTCCAGATCTCTGCGCGGCTAGGCATGGAATTTTTAACTGTTAAATATAAGTATATATGTATTTTGTTTATGTTATATATATATATCGGCGCCGCTGTACCTGCGAGGCAAATAAATCGACGTACAATTTTTGTGTTAATGAATTGTTTCAATGTAGTGATTGTATTACAGTTCTATGCTTACAGCAATTTGATATACATTACAACGTTTGCACTGCATATAAGAACGAAGGAATCGTACCACTAATTTAATTAATTTCATTAGCGTTATAGTTTTACCATCTGTCAATTTATGAGGATTCGAGCTTTCAGTTATTGAATATATTATTATTTATCTGATTGCACGAACTAGATTAAGGGAGAAATTACCATTCTCCAAGCAAAACCATTATTATTCATAATACAAGGGAGAATTATATTTATCTTATTCGTTCTAAAAAAATTACCATACTATTATTTTCTAACTATTATAAATAGATAAAAAAATCATTTTAACTATAATAATAAGTTAATGTTTACTTTACACATCATTTTAATTTATGTAGTAAAAAACGTTTATAGTTATATATACTAAAGTAGTTTTATAAACGTTTGTTACTTTAATTTATAAATATGACAGAGATCGTCGTATTAGTCAGCCGAAGTTTCTACAGCATATGTTTAATAAAAAATTAATGGCGAAAAATAAAAATCGAACGCTCGCTAGTTATACAATAAATTATTAAATAGACAAAGTCACAACTGTTTCGGCGATGACTCCATTGTCACGGCCGAATAATGGAATGAAGGGATAACCAACTTGTTCCTTAGATAAATACAGAGGATGAAGTGCAAATTTTCCTGTTAACTTAAGGTAAACCGAGCTCGATAAGGTTTATATATGCTTGCAAATCTATTTATAATGCGATGGTTGCGAGTAGGACGGATTGAGTAGCAAAATTGATCGGTGTCATATTATTAGCGACAGTCTCAATGCTATATTGCTTTAATTATCGCTGCCGTATCGCCGAAGTATCCGTAGTATCATATATTAAAATTGAAATTATCGAACAAAATCGATAATCGATGATGGTTAAAAAGAATAAACGCTTGCTTTTTGTTTCGCCTGGATTTTTAATAATACCTAGAGCACTTTCGCGACTGTATGATTTTTCGCATTGGAAAAAAATTTTTACGGAGAGGGAGAAGATCACAATGAGAGGAAGCAAGCGACAAGAAAATCGGAACGTGTCTATATAAATATATATATATGTACATCTAGAACGGTTATGATTTGCGATAGTGCTCCAATTGAACATTTTGGATGGATAAAAAATTGAAAATTTTGTCTCATAGATTTGTTTTATTCTTTTTTTATTATTTTTTGATAATTTCTCTTGACAATTTGATTTTTCCTTTCTTTTGCGAACTTCCTCCCACTGATACCCGCAGTTTTTATACCAACTTATTACTTTGCAAAAATTATATACGTACACTTATTCTACTAATAAATATTCAGTTATTTCAGGAACTTAATAAGGACTTAGTCAGGAAAAATAGTCGAGCTGCCGATACTCGCTGTTGTTATTTCACATATAATTATGCATCGACAACTATTTAGCGATCATTTAATCAACATGACTTCACGAACGATCGGTGTGAAAATTTGAAAAAATTGAATCATTTCTGCTCAAAAAAATTATTTTTGCCAGACTATCGGTTTGCCCCTCATTAAATAAATCGACAATCGGCCTTGGATTCGATTTCCTGTGATTTCCCAACTTCAATTACGAATTCATTCGGCAGAGATTAGTTTCTAACGCTATCACAACCTCCTCTTGGCTAAATGTAAAAATTTCGATATTAAAATCCGTTCTACTCTTATAGATGAATATATATATATATATATATATATATATATATATATATATATATATATATATACAATATATACCCCAAGTTTCATGACGAGTCAAAGTGTAAAATTGAAGCAAGCGATACAAATGGCCGAGAATCCATGTCAACTTTCTGCAGCCGCTCCGACGGGCGGGCGGCGCGGGGTAAGAGCCGAGCGAGCGCCTCAATGTCGCTATCGCGTTTCCGTGATCGCAATTACACACATTAGAATTGTATCCGTGGAGAGACATTGTGTGGAGAAAACGCTCCGTTAATTCTTTGTTTTTTCTTTTTTTTTTTTTTTTTTGTTTCTTCCTATAATCGAGCAAATCCAGCTCCGTTCCAAATATATACCCGCGCCCGTCGCTCGAGGTCGCGCCCCGTGCATACAGGGGCAAGAAACGGTTCTGCGCGCATAATAAAGGGTATCCCGATCCGAGCGGCGCACAATGGATCCGCGCTCTTGTACGTATGCGGGACCCGCCCTTACGCTCGTCGCGCCCTCGGCTCCCCGCGCATTATCCGAAATAGAGGGGCGGCACGAAACGCGAGGATTCCTCCTCCGAGCCCCCACCTCCCCCCCAGCCTTCAAGGCGCAAAGTGGGCCATACGTAGTCTAGGCGCTGCCCGCGCGATCGATTACCCAATCTCGGCGAACTTCGTAAACAAATACATTTCTTTTCTTATCCCACCCTCTTTCGATCCCAGCGCCACCTCTCTGTCCCTCTTTCTCTCTCTCTCTCTCTCTCTCTCTCTCTATCTCTCTCTCTCTCTCCGGCTGTCAATGTCGTTCTCTAGCCGTCTCGCCTTCGCCATTTATATTTACTTCTTTTATGCATATATATATATACAATCTTTACCAAGCAACACGGTAACACTCGGCGGCCACCCTACAGGTGTTTCGTCCCTGGCAACTATATGTATATACGAGTAGAGAAGCTTCAGTCATGTGTTGAGTGTCAGCAGTCGTTGTCTGAAAAATCGCATCGTTGGCTGCGCCCACCCCCCCCCCCCGGCATATCGCTCGCGGCACGCTGGCGATTCGCAATACCGTGTACGGCATTTCGTCATCTACTCTTTTTTTCTGCGTGTTTTTTGTTGTTGCTTCGTGATATATTATTTCTCGGATAAATTTATTGTATCAAATAGCAACATAGTAACTCTATTTGAAGGAATAGAAGGTATTATTTTGTTAATATAGCGATAAGTTACTATTTTTTTTGGATTCTTTTAAAAAAAGCATCTTGCTTTTATGATAGTCATCGTATTTTTCTATACGAGCGTGGGAAAAAAAAATAAAATTCAGCAATATATTCTATTTACACGCAACACAGATGCTCGATGTAAAATAACGTCAGACGAGACGCGAGAAACATAAAAAAGCTTTCGAAAAATAATCCATTTTAATTCCAATATTAATTATTCCTTTTTAACGCACTATATATAACTTGGCACAGAATTGGATCTTTCTCGGCATGAATGATCAATACCACAGGTAGGTGTAAAATGCGACTAATGGAATATGCCAATACAATAAGACTATTTACGCATTATCAATTTCAGCTATGGTAATACAGCATTAGGACAATGCCGTCTTTGTTGCAAGGAATTCGATTAAATAAATACATTGAGTTGTCTCTTAGTTATAATATATATATATATCTATATTGCTATTGTCGCAATTGACGTTAATTACAGTATCTATTTATTACGATCTCCGAGATCTTCTATAAAAAAACAAACAAAAGAAATACAATAATAATTTTTAAAAATACAGAAAATGGCGCGAATCGAAAAAGTCCGTAAAACAATGGCGAAAACAAAACACTCGGCGCTAACACGCTGATACGCGCGATCATTTCCTCGAGAAAGATTCTTTGTTTTGTACGCGTGTGTGTGGTTTTTTTTTGTTTTTTTTTTTTTTTTTACATTATGCCATCGTCAGTATTTGCGTTCGTCCTCACAAACGAGTGAATAAACGTGAATTTCAACAAGAAAAAAAGCCAATCGTCCTTCGAAATCATCGTCCCGTGCACGAACGTTCGATTTTTTTTTGTTATTTATTAATTTTTTTTTTTTTTGTTTTTTTTCTGGATAAACATCATTGTCAGTACGAATATTATCGTTTCGTTAACGACATTTATTAACGAGCACCGTGCGCAAAATCTCCCGGCATAAAAATACGCAGCCGCACAATGCGGCGAGAAATACAACTTTTTAATTAATCGCGAAACGAATATCGCGCCTGTAACGAAATAATTATCGCGCATTCCTCAAACGCGTCCATACCGACCTCCCCTCCCCGGCCCGGCGCTCGCGTTAATTCGTATTTCGAGCGCTTATATTTATTTGCCATTCGCAGCAGTGGCGGCGGCGGCGGCGGCGGCGGCCGATATAAAACTCGGGCGCTCTGCCCTGTATATCAATCACGCCGTCGTAAATTTTCGGCATCCAACCGAAAACTGGTATTGAAGCTTCCTGCGAATATTCGTTACGTTTCTCATTTGGATATATATATACCGTGTCCCAGATATAACTGCTCATATTAGCGGCATGGTATTGGGAAGAAAAAGTTATGTGTAAATATTAATATTCATGTAGGTACATTTTTAATAATTTTTTCAGTACGGGCCCATGTCCGTGAGCCAATCAGGGTTCAGAGAAGTGGGTCATCGCCTGAGATCGAGAAAAAGAAGGTCAAACGGAAGGAAACGAGACGAAGTCGAGTTAAAACGGCAAAGACCAGTAGTTATTATTTTTCCTGTCCATTGTCAACACTCACGTAACTGCTTGGATATACGGACGGATTGGCGAAACGGGGTTCACGCGTCTTGTGAACAAAGATTCTATTTCTCCATCTATAACGATCACTACCCATATTTTCTATCAAGCTACCCTTTTTTATAAGAGCCCACTCTACTGCATCGGATATAAGTAAGAAAAGACGGATGTTTCGCTGGCGCGGACGAACTGACCGCAAGCACACGTGCGTTTTATAAAAACAAATGTCCAACTGAATTTTCAAAATGCTACAAAGATTGAAAAATAGATATTCGATCATCACATTCAAAACTGGCATATATGACAAAGAATACGATACGTACAGAGGTAATATCGACATAAATACTGGAATTGGTCATTCCATAAGGAGCTCCCCAAGTACCAACATATCAAGAGTCACCGAGTCCTTAAATAATAATCCTAACTGCTATACGATATTCACGCATGGCAGTAAAAATCCAAATAAAATTACAGTAGGAGCCGCCTGTAGTTGTAGAGAACTAAACAGAAAAACCAAAAATAAGCATACCTCTAGAAACATCAATATTCACAGCAGAAAACATTTCATTAAATATTGCTCTTGATATGGCCGTACGACATCCTCATGTAAACTATAAAATCATATCCGATTCACTAAGTGCCCTTTCAGCCTTAAGTAATAAAAAAATCACTTCTTTAATTAACCCCTACATTCTAAGTCCAAAAAAGTACCTTGAATTTGTAACATATTATAGTCAATAAATATCGAATTCATATGGATACCCTCCTACCTCGGAAAAAAAGTAATGAAGAGGTTAATATCCTCGCAAAAAAGCGCAGACATAACCGATTAAGATCAAAATCTTCTCGTTCCTTACACAGACTTTCTATGTATTTTTCATCAAAATTCATTAAAACAAACCAAATGTGCCAACAAATCCCGAGGTCTAGTAAAAGGTGAAGATTATTTTAAATTATTCCATTCACCAAGTAATGTTCCATGGTTTCACAAGAAAAATCTATCGAGAAAAGTTATAGTGACTATCAATCAATGTCGGTCGAACCACTATAACCTTGCTGGCTCCCTCTTTCGCGTAGCAATCACAAATAGTGCGAGCTGTGAATGCAACGCAGAAAATCAAGATCTCAATCATATATTCTGGCAATTGCCACTTTTAAACTCAACAAGAACAGAATTCTTAACAAAATTGAGCAAACAAAATATAACCCTGCCGATAAATATTGAATCATGCTTAGCTTTATGTAGTGTAAATGTGCTCAATCATCTCTTGTACATTTCTTGAAAATTGTAATTTAAATATCTAAGCCACTTATCATGAGAACATATGTTCAAATTTTAATATATGTAGCGTCTATTATATTATTACATGTACAATGACACTAATATGTGATTGATATAGCTGAATAAACCCTTCTGGGTTTAGGTAAGCTTAAATAAATAAAAAAAAAAATTCCAATCATCTTTGGTAATCAAATTGATCGGACTAGATATACCGTATACATAATATACTATATATGCTATATATATTTATACCTTATCTTTATTATAAATGCACTGTTTAATAGAAATCTTTATGACAAATGTAATTTTGAAACATTTCCTATTATAATTTATTTAATGATTCCACGTCTAAAATATCTAAAATTACATTATATTCATTTCAGCTAGTAATAATATATATGATAGCAATTGAACTGATGGTTATTATAATTTTATTAATTTATACAATAGACGATGAAACCGATAAAATAATTTTAATTATTTATTACTAGAAATTTGTTAGTTTTCTTTGTATCATGTCGACGTAAGTAGATCTGCGATTTTAATAAAAAAAAAACCAAACTTAATTTTAATTAAAAAAAAAACCCCTCCTGTTTAATTAAAAACTGCAATTTAAGGAATTCCTAGATTCAGATCGAAACAATGCAGAATAGATACCGTAAATATCTTACTTACCATAGAAATTTTAGAATAATTGGTTGAAAATATATTTGTTAATATTTACCGACAATATGTGTAATTTTATAAGGTAATACAATTCAAAGTCATTTTTTACGGTACGCCCTTAGTAGCAATAATCTGCAATTTCAAACGTCCCTTTTTAAAAACTTTACGTAAAATCGTACGCATTGGGCAGAAAAATTGATAATTCAACGTTAGATAATTTGTGAACAAGGCTGATCGAACCTGCGCAATTCCATGTCCTTTCTTATAATTATAATTAAAAAATTTCCCGTGCACAACTTTGCAACATTTCCCTCTGTGCTCGAATCGCTTAAGGCGAATGGAAATAGAAATTTTATCCACCGAGATTTTGAAATTAATCGATTTATTAACCGTGGGTATTTCGCTTACAATGCGAGATTATAAATAGAATCATTTTATTATTTAATCTTCGACAAGATCCCCGATCATTCGCTCCGCGTGTATTAATACGTAAACCGTCCAGCCTGTCCACGACGCCGCCGACACGACGCCTCGGTGAACAGAGGCATCGGCGTGCACGTGCCCCAACCCCCTAACCCCCACCATTCCGCGCCGGTTAATTTTCCTCGCGAAAGCGTTCGCTATCACCGTCGTCATAATCATCGCCATCATCATCATCATCATCATCATCATCATGACCATCGTCATGATCATCATCATCATCGATCCCCGACGCTCTGTGCACACACACACACACACAGGCGCGCGCGCGCGCGCGCACACACACACAAACCTATATAGAATCAGCACAAACCTAACACAGCGTCCTAGAGGTAGGGGGTGAGGGTAAGGGTTGGAGGAGGCGAGGAGCATGCGGGCGGACAACCGAAAGCAGCAGAAAGTCCTTTATATCTCTATATCTACGTATGTAATATGTATATATATATATATATATATATATATATATATATCCGTACGTATACGTGCATGCGTACACTACCTGTGGGAGCGGTGCATCCGGCGTCCAGTACGACGGCGACGGCTCCAGCGGTACGTTCCTCTTGCGCAGGGCCGAGGCGCAGGGGGCGCCGCCGCCGGGCCTGCCCCACGGCCAGTAGCTCGCCAGCATCCGGCGCAGCTGCAAAATTCCACATAATATACTTCCGCCGTATACGTGTATACGTGTGCGTCTCCGGTCCGCCCTCGCGTGTACTTTCACGTGTCCGCGCGTTTGCGTTTGCATATACGCCTTTCTGTGTGTGTGTGTGTGTGTGTGTGTGTGTGTGTGTGTGTGTAGGAATGTACGTAGGGATGATTTTACGGCGACGACGCGCGCCTGGGCGTAAGCGGCTCGCAGAGCGACGTCCGAATTGGACGAGCGCGCCGAAATTCTAGGGGGGTGGCGGGAGGACCGGCAAAGGGCAAGGGTCGCGCGAAATAGCTCGATCGAGCAGCCCCTCCCATCCGTAAAGCCGTGGCCGAACCGGTGACGAGACGCTCTCGTTTTCCTCTCTGCCTGCCAAAGCGCCGGCTGGCTCCGCTCGTTAACGACGCGGGCACGGCGGCCCCGTTGGCTCTACATCGCGCGCCTGCTCCATCTCCAAAAATGAAAATGCCATTCCGAGGCCCGAGGGTCTCGGTCGATTAGTCGCCCCCGGGGCTTGAGATTTAGTCGTGCGCGAGGAGCCCTCGTCAATTTAAATTTCACCGTACGGATTCAATTTGAGCCTGCGTCCAATTTCATTTTCTCTCGACGCTCGCCTCCTCGGGCCTATTCAGATCGCCGCTTTCGTTTCCTGAAAGATGTTTCTCTGGAATTTGTTTTTTTTTTTTTTTGTTCCCCCCAACGACTCGAAGCTTTTCTTTAGCCCCGATTCAAAAGACCCTGCTTGAAAAGCAAAGGTGCGGGCTTTAGTAAGACCCAATGAGACGGAAGCTTTGATAAAATCCAACGAGAACTTAGACTCCAACTTAAACCTCGAACACGAAATTCGGGCCCCAAATCGGCGTCCAGTCATTGGAATACGCTCTTTCATCTCCTGAAAGACCGATCTTTTGAGTTTGGATATTTGAAGAAATATTACGCCATGCGATTAAAACTGTGAAACCCCGATCGCGCAGAATTATCCTGGGGTTTGAGAGGATGCCGTATAAGAGGGCCCTCCGAACGGGCGAGGCTCTCGTTTTCCATCAGATCCGCGCGGTACATGTACACACGTACGTGTACGTACGGCGGCGTGCCTGTGGAGAGGAGCGATTTTACGCATCGTCCAAATGCCGCGGGAACTGATAAATCTCGATAAAATGACCCACGAGATAGGCAGAGGGGGTAGGGACGTAGGGTGTAGGCTGCGCCTTCCTCCACCCCCCAACCACCTCTCCCCGTCGTTCGAGGTCCCCCTGCGCGAGCGAGCGTATATTTATACCCAGTATTATGCAGGAAACTGCCGTCGCGAATTTTCACGACTCGCATTACGCGCTGATGTATATATATATATATCAGGGAATTTAGTGCATAGTTTCGAGACCGCGTACTAGGAGAGCTGAGGGGTTGCGGGGGATGTAGAGGGCAGAGGGCGCGTAATGTTATGCGCGCGAGCATACGGCCTCGTTATTTTCCTTCTTTCATGCCGCGAAAGAGCCGCCGCCCCGTTTCGCTTTATCATCACCGGGATACGAGCTCGGGAAGGTCAGGGGGGGCGCTGACGATTTTCAGGTGATGAACTATATTTTTTCCTTTCTTTTTTTCTTTCGTTTTTTTTATTCTTTTATTTTTTTCCCTTTCGTTTACCTTTTTTCATGTATCGCAAACACGGGCAATTGTGCTCCATTGCGAGAAATAATTTTTCGCTGTGTACAAATATCCGTATCTATATCGTATATATATATATATATATATATATATATATATATATATATATATATATATATGTTTGTATTCGATTCAATACCAGACAATTCGGTACATGGCCTGTAAATTGCGATATTGCTTTTTGCGACTTTCAGACCATCCCCCTCACCCCCTGCAATGTATACCCACGTGGTTTGTAGATCTCTTTCTCCGTTATAATAATCGAAATAATTTTTGAGAGTAGCATTTAGAACTATACGAGGATATTTCTGTCGCGATAAAGACGGACGATTGATACGCGAAGCCCCGTTATAAAGGAATTTCAATCTCGTCTCAACGAGCGACTTTATTGACAGTTTGATATATATTCTGATTTCGGAAAAAGTAATATAGTATAAATGTCAATATCTTTGTTATCTTTCCTTTTTTTTTTGTTCAATTTGTTACAAACAACTTGCAAACGCTTTGATGTTGTAGATAATATTTTTGTCGTCGTTCCGTTATGCCGACACAGCGGCGCATACATTTTGCTCGATTCAAAGGTTATCCCTTTTCATTTTAGATCAACGGACGATAAATAATAAAATCATAGTTCGATCTGTGCGCGAGGTGAAAAGCTGTTTACAGTATTGAAAATTTATTATACAAAAAGGCCTTTAAAAAAAAAAAGCATAATGCGATTTTAATTTTACACTGACGCATTAACAGCGCGATCGTTTCCCCCGAAATGCCCCAAACAGTTATTAATCCCATTCGTTTTGTCCTCTTTAACTAAACGCCAGAAATTCCGTAAAACGCATTCGTCGACGAACGCTCTCAGCGATAAATCCATTATCGGCCGTTCCGCGGCGCGTCGATGAAAAAAAAAAATTCGGAGCGCCCGTCCGTCGCTGTTTCAAAATTCGAATTGACACGTCGTGCCGACGAGTCGGACGTCAATGAACGTAATAATAACTTTGCCCCCCCCCCTAACACCGCCCCTAGCTCGGACGAGCACGGCGCGCCGCAAATATACCCTTAAACGTCGCAAGATCGAGCATAAGGGGGGGGGGAGAAACGGCATCTGGCCAAATCGACGATAAGCCTTGATACTTAGCGCACGAGGGTGTCCAGATTAAAGGCGGAGAGACCCGAGAACGCGGTGTGCGCGCGCGCACACACCCACGCGCACGTACACAGCCCTCGAGAGGAAGTGCGAGATTATAGCACAAGGCTCGATCCACATCTTCCCCGAGAGCTCCGGACCGAGATCGAGTGAGACGGATGGGGGGCCGGGGAGAAGGGGAGATACAGAGAGAGAGAGAGAGAGAGAGAGAGGGTAAGATAGAGTAGAGAGTGAACTTGGCAAATCCACTTTGCATTCGCGCGCGTTAACCTTCGGCACAGCGCCCGAGCCGGTACTTGACTGGCTAAAAGCCTCCTCCCGCCCCCTCCCCATTCCTGCTCCTCCCCTCCCTTGCACGGGGGAAATAGTTAAGCTTTGACCATCCATTCATAAACACGCTGCCTGCCCCGTGTGTATATAGCCCCCATCCCCACCACCAACACCAATACCATCGCACCCCCTCCCCCCCTCCATTCATGTGTACGCGCAGGGCGGTGTATCGGCCTCGGAGAGCGACAAACAAATGCTTTTAGAGTGTATTAAAACGGAGAGGCGGGCGTACGGGAGGTGGCGGGGGTTGATTCTCGACGAGCAGCGCTCGGACTGTTGGTTCTTGGTACGCGGGCGCCGTCTACCACTCCGCCTCCCTCCATCCCTCGACCCCCATCGCCCGGAAACGGGAACGTGCGGTCGGAAGTAGCTCCGGTGAAAAATAGTGGAACAGAGAGAGAGAGAGAGAGAGGGAGAGTGGGCGAGAGGGATAAAGGGAGAGGGAGCTACTAATATTTTACTGGGGTCGCGTGGAAAAGTGAGAAATCGAGAGATGCATTTTTGCGCGAATGAAGCCCGAATAGTGGCGAAGGCTCGAGGAGGCGGTCGGCGGGGGGGGGCGGCGTTCGTGCGGCGTATTTATAGGGATCTGCGGCCCGCGCGCGCCCTTTGATGTATTGTACAGACCGACCTAGAAATATATTGGCGAGCATTTACTTTTCTTTATCATATATAAATATACATACAACTCTAAATGAATTTTGTCTGGAAAACTGGATTCTCCATGAAATGACGAATTTTACCAGTCTTTGTCCGCTCGAGCTTAGGACGTGATTATAAATACGATTTGAAATACGAGTATAAATAGGAATTTGAAAGGGATTTTTGCTCTTTTAACAATAATCGAATCATTGTTCGATTTTGAATAAAACGGTAAGGCACTATTAACAAATATTCAAATGGATAATCCGGACTGACAGCGTTAAAAGAAAAAAAATTCAAAAAATTCAAAAAATGTGTGTGTGTGTGTGTGTAGGTATAGATTTTTTTATTGCTGGATTTTCAACTAAGAAAATCAAGATGGATTTATTCGATTACATCGTACGTAAACTTCGGCAAAGTAAATTTAATTACTAAATTATACAGCGATTTGAATATTCTACAACGTTATCAAAAATCATTCTGAAATATAAACTGGAATTCTGTTATCCACATTGACAGAGTTCCAATAATCACACATAAAATAATCGTCTCATTCTAATATTAGTTAAAATCTTTTTAATTTTCTAACGATTTGTTTTGCTCAAATTTCTTCTCTATTTTTGATATTTTTCTTAAGTTGCGCGTAATAACTTAGCGAATATAATTCATATAATAAATTTAAAGTTTTAAAGTTTAAATTAAAAGTTTAAAATATTTCAAATATTGAATTTTTATGTAATTTCATATGAAATTCATTTTTTTTTAATTTTACTTTCATTTTTATAAAAGAAGTACAATACAAAAAAAATAGAATTTATTGAAAGCTCTTAGAATAATTTACTTAAGGCTCGATCAAAAAATTCAACAATATATCATTTTCGATATTTCGATGATCACATTCATATGTTGATGAATAATTAATTCAGATAACAATGATTGAAGATCTAAAGGATTCAGACAATGAAAATTAGAAAAAATCACGTTTGCAGGTTCATGTAAATACGAGAAATAGAAAGAAAAATTACTATTTTCACGAATATTTTTTACGCTATGCGAATAACTAGATAAAATAAAAAAATATCGTGAAAGAAAAATACGGTACGTAAAGTTATTTTATGTTTTATCCTTGAATAACCGTATATATACACAATTTTCATAATAGAAATTAACATTATAGATTAAATACATTTTTGCGATTTGTTTTTTAAAGTTAATAATGTTTGTTTCATGAGTAACTAAAAATTTGCGTTCTCTAAAGAACATTTTATTTATTCTCTCGTTTATCTTGAAATGCTATCATGAAAGTTCTTTAAAATTTTCAAAGCATTTTTTCTTATTTATTTTCAAGTTACCTACTTATATTTATCAGTACGAATAGGAAATACAATTTACGCGAGTATTTAGAGTTTAAATATACAAATAATAATAATAATAATAATAATAATAATAATAATAATAATAATAATAATAATCGGAGCTAAGGTGCGTGTTTGCTACGAAGCAACTGTAAATGCTCGCGGACGTGTAAACGGCTAACTTTACGAAATAAAGAAATGAATTTTCATTCTCGGCGTGGAACAATACGTATAACATTAAGTCAGAGAAACGGAGATGCCGCCGCGCCGTTTTAAATAACACGCCCCCATTCAGCGGGCACCGGAGGGAGGTGGCTCTACACGTGTTGAATAGACTCGGTCGCGCGGCGCTCGGACATTATCTACTGCCCTTACTTATGCCCCGCTGCCCCGCTCTTTGAACAATTCACTTTCTCAACTTAATTTACGCATCCGCACGAGGGTCCCCGCGCTGGCGCCGCTTCCCTACCCCCCCCCTCTCCCAACCGCACCGTCTCCGCGGCCTCCTAGCTATTATTGTC
This sequence comes from Sycobia sp. Sy_11, assembly GCA_018907035.1. Lineage (NCBI taxonomy): Eukaryota > Metazoa > Arthropoda > Insecta > Hymenoptera > Epichrysomallidae > Sycobia > Sycobia sp. Sy_11. The sequence goes on from JACCIC010000021.1 coordinate 1,313,105, forward strand.
CGGGGTACATATATATAGATATATATATACGTATATACGTGCATATATATAAATTACGTAACTTTGCGCGCTCGAGCGTTAGGGGCGACCTATTCTCGTAGAAATAAACCACCGCACCCGTATCTTTTACCCGGGCCGGTGGCTGACCCACCGCCCACTCCCCCCTCGGTCCTCCCACGCAACGCCGTACGGCGCACCATCCCTGGAAAACCCGTCGCGTCGCTCCGCGCGCTGGCCGATCGATCCGCGGAGGCCGTCGATCGACTCCAGTGTCCCTCCCGACCACCCTCCTCACCAACCCCCCGTTATTTTATCCGTATACGGACGCGATTTGTCAGCACCCTTATAGTTGACCCCAGTCTCCCTCTCTCTCTCTCTCTCTCTCTCTCTCTCTCTCTCTCCCTCTCTTTCCGTATACCGCCATAGTTCTCGCGAAAAAGCGCCCCGAGCAAGCTTCTGCGGGCGACGCTCCGCGTGTCGAAAGCTCCATTCGTCCTACTCCAGCGCCTCGTTATACCTCGGACTCTTCGCGCCGGTTTCCTTCCTCTCCGCCCGCTTTTTCTTCCTCCTGCAAAAGTGTTCCTCGAGATTCGCTCGCCATCATATATATATCATTATATATATATATATATATATATATATATATATATATATATATATATAATAGAGCTCGACCTCGGATGACGATGTTGCTGCGCTGCTTTTCAGTGCCAGAGCGGGACCGAAACACACGTATACCAACAAACGGACGGACACACATACGCCAAGAGTTAAAGATTATATATATATATATATATATATATATATATATATATATATATATGTTATATATGTATGTATAGACATAAGAAAGGGCACGGGGCGGAACAACAGGGTATGGGGGGGGGGGGTTAGACACGTACTTCAAATTGCTCGCGCTGCTTCTGACGCTGCAGCTCCTCCTTGCGCGCTCTCCAGATCTCGGTGCCCTCGAGGACGAGGCGGCGCTCCTCGCTCCTGCGGGCCGCATCCAGGGCCTCGGGCGTGTAAGTAGTCGCGTCCTCGGGGCTCTCCATTGAGGCGTCGATGGTGGCGGTAGTGGCGGTTGGTGACGATGGCAGCGGATTCACACCTCTGAGGAAAGAGAGAGAGAGAGAGAGAGAGAGAGAGAGTGAGTGCGACTGAGAGGGAGGAGGGGAGCGTGGGGTCTCTGTGGAGGGGGCTGGAGTGTGTACCAGGGTGCATTATGCGCCTGCGGCGAGGCGTGCTTTTCTTATACGCGTGTACGAGAGCCCGACGTTACAAGGCAACGCGGCGCACAATGCCGCTTGTATATACTTGTTACAAGCGGGATGTAACGGGTCGACGCACTCTTTGACGCCGTCTTATATATATATATATATATATATATATATATATATATATATATATATATATATAACTATCGAGTCTGAGAGGTGGAAGAGATCGCTTTTCTCGCTGCAGCGCCCGTTTTCAAGGTGCAGTTAGATGGTACAAAATTTTTTTTTTACGTGTATATATATATATATATATATGTATATATATATATATATATGTGTGTGTGTGTGTGTGTGTGTGTGTCATCTGTTTCACAACAACAGTCTATCCGTTTTCTGTAAACATATTAAAGTAGATAGAAATTGTATACGAACTTGACGTTTCTCAAAATTTATTCAAGTCGCTTCTTATATTTTTATAATATTCCGAAATTTTCGTTCCAAAAGGTTCTTCAACTACTTATGTGCATTTTTGTCTCTGATATTTTCTAGAAAGATTCTTCAAAAAATCTGAAATTTCTCGGTACTGACTTCTTTAAGTTTCTTTGCTTTTAAAAAGTTACGCGAGCAATTGGATACGACTTACTTGCGATCGAATGCACTTAAGAAAGAACGTAAAAATATTATTCCTCTAAGAAATACCTCTAAAAAACAATAGCAATAACAAAATTAATTATTAACATCATTGTATTGATTATTAGTGTCATTAATTTTGCTGTTATCGGTATTGTTATTTTTTTGGCTCTCTTTCTTATTTTTCAATCCGACACGTGCGACTAATATTTTTCGCTTTTTGCGAGTGACACGTTCAAATGCTCGTTACAATTCCAAAACTGTCTCTCTGAAAAAAAAAAAGAAAAAAATTACCTCATCAGAAGCTTTTCTATATTTCTGTTAAAATATTTTACTCACCTACGAATCGTACATTAAATCGTTTTGAAAAAAAAAAAGTTGCATTATACGATTAAGAGAATCAGACGGACGTCCGGCGTAAAGTCGAGTTGTTTTCCAAAAGGAAATAGAAATAAAAAATCGAAAATATTTATAGGCAGCTGTCTTATGTAAGAACTCGCTAGATTAGCTGCGAATTTTTGCCCGCTGTTACCTGGAACGATGCCAATCGGAGCCACGGACGGCTCGGCGGGGCGGTAGACAGGCAAATTTTTTTGACGATTTGTCGTAAGTAGCGGGCCGTCAACCGGCCGCGGCCGTGGATTCCGTGGGGTTTTTTTCCGAAAAGAATTTAACGATCAACGAAATTTTATCAAAATATCGATACAAATAAACTTTGTTGTTCGATTTAAAAAAAAAAAAAAAAAAAAATTCCCGTGAAATGCTGAAGATATCTGTATCGATACGAAGCCGCTCGATGTGCATTCGCTTTTAGGCCATCGTTAACCCCGTTAATTTAAGGCTTCCAGGGCACGATTGTTAAATGAATCAGTTGAAAAACCGAAACGTGTTCTATTTCCTTTTGAAATTCAGTAAAAAAAAAATATCTGACTTATTGTTAGTGCAATGTACAAATTAATTAACTACGAATGACTGTACTGTTTTCACGATCGCTAACAACGCATCAAATTACAAAATTCAAAATGGAAAATTCATAATATCTCATGACGTACCTTCTTTTGTGCGGACTGTGCAATGTCTTCGAACAAATCCTATCGGAGATCTCTTTAACGCAAAGGATTGTCGATGATAGAACCGACTTCTATAAAAATAACTAACTATTTATCTGCTTTGCAATAATTTTTAAGCGTGCTAATTATTTATTGTATTATTATTTATTGAAACAGATAACTTAAGATATGATAAAAAAATATACGTCTACCTCTTCGTGAACTCTTATCGAAATAAAAAGGCGAGTCCTTTAGAAACTATTTATTTTTACGAGTAACGTACCTGAACTTAAAATAAAGAAACTTCTTTCGATAAATGTTTAGAATAAAAGGAAGAAAATCTCATTCCTGTCAAAACATCACGCGATGAGAAAAGTATTTTTAATTTGCTTTATCGAACATTCTTCAACAGGGAGAAATCAATATGGGAGTAACCGAACATTCTTAAGAATGGAAGAAATATAAAATAGTTTTAAAGAAAAAGAAAATTAAATGCCGAGGGGTTGAAATCAAAGAGAAATCGAATTATTTTTTTTTTTTATTATTACATAAACTTTTTAAGATATCCCTGATTTCGCGAGAACGCAAAATAAAATAAAATAAAATAACCTTAAAATTACAATCTTTGTGTGAAAAACTGTCAAAAGTGAGTGCATTATTAAAAATACACTATAACTTACCTAAATAGTTTAACTTTCATAATTGAATTGAATTAAATATGCACAATTGGCTTAAACTTCGGTTTCAAAATTCCTCGACGTATGCGCATTTATTTTGTATAAAGCTAAAAATAGTTCGTGTCACAATAATCTTACCGAATAACTGAGTTTTCTAAATATATTACCCGAAATTTGCTCCCGGCTAAAATTTTGCAAGAATGCCCGCAATTTGAAATTCGCTAAATGGAGTTAAACGTTTGGAAAGTTAGAAAATTTAACAGCATATTTCATCATCGTAATAGAGACGAAAATGTATAATAATAATCAGAATGACTTTCTGTCTTCCTGTTGTTTATAACAAGTTACGGGAATTCCTGCTTCTTTTTTTTCATATACATTTTTTTAATACATTTTGATAAAAATAATTAATTTTGATAAAAATGATAAAAACATTTTGATAAAAATGATAAATTGTTCAATTGGCTAAAAATTTATAAACGTAAATTTTCATTTTACGTATATAATTTGTAAACAATTCATAATTATGTCAATTAATGTTGCTCTACTCGTAAGTTGAAAGTTCAATTAAAAAAAAAGTCAATAATCATAAAATAAATTCTGTACCTAAGTACAATTTTTACAGATAAGTTTTATTTTGAAATAAGAAAATTTCATAATATTCTCTTTATCATCTGGTGAAGTGAATATACTATTAAATTTACGAGTCAATTCCTTAGCTAAACTTTCACCATATAAAGGACTACTTCGCTATAGGTCGCGACGTATAATTTTAACTGGTGCTCTGTTGAAATTTAATAATAATAGTCGGTTTATCATATGAATAAAAATGTTTTTTTCAATGGACAATAAAAAATTTAGCATACTTGCAGCTTACAAAAAGTACGAACTAATATAATTTTAATTCTGATTTTATTTCTCCCTTAAAATATTAATGCAAAATTGCTCATTATCGCAATCGCTATTTTACAAAAATTTCTACAAAAATTAAAACTAACAAGGAACTACGGATATTTCAATGGCAAAACCAGTACTTCGCCTAGAACGATCCGTGCTGAAAAGTTTTAGTCCGTTTTCAATTAACGAGCACGAGGAACAATCTCTCAAAGCGCTAACTTACTACGTGGGAGGACAAATGAAAATTAATAAATAATTCATCTCGATTTAACAAAGGATATACCCCGTATCCATGCTCGATATATATATATATATATATATATATATATATATATATATATATATATATGATAACGCCTCGAAAATGACTTCGCAAGACAAAAACAAAGAGTTTCGGCGGACGAGCCTCTGCTGGCCCTGGACAGAAGAACAAATGTATGTGTGAGAGAGAGAGAGAGAAAGAGGAAAAGAAGGCGTATACAGATCCCGAGAAGGAGAAAATTAAACGAAAAAAAAAACGAAATGAAGAAAAAATGAAAAAAAAGTAGAAAAACAAAAGAAAAGAATTAGAATTCTACGTGCCGACACTACACAAGGCTGCTTAATATGCTTTTTAATAGCTATTATCTTTGCTTCCTGAGGAACGGCTTATAAAGGTGCACGGTATAGAGCAGGCCTGCAGCGCTCGGGGAGAAGAAAAAACGCACTCGCCCCCCCCCCACCCAAAAGAAAAAGTAAAAAAAAAAAGGCCAAAGACCGCTCATTTCCTACCCTCCTAACTTTACCGTAAACTTTCAGCATACCAGATGCCGGGCATTAATCAAAAAGAAAGTTGCGCTATGCAAAAAAAAAAGAAGAAGAAGAACACGATAGAAAGAAAGAGAGAGAGCAAGGAAAGGAAAAAGAAAGCAACAGAAAGGAAACAGAGGAGAAGAAGCCTAAAAGAAGGAGGCGTGTGCTCCTCAGCGCTTTTCCTGTCTTTCTCTCTCTCTCTCTCTCTCTCTCTCTTTCCCTCTTTCTCTCCTTGTCTCTTTTTCCCTTACTCAAAAAAGAAACAACGAAAAGATAAAACGAAATAAAGCAAAATTCAAGCACGAAGCGGTATTTATGTATATGTATATATATATATATATATATATATATATATATATATATATATATATGTAGTAGAAGGGAAAAAGCCAAAAGCCCTCGTCTGTGCCTACGTGTGTTATATGTGTGTACGTTTGCTGGTGCGTATGCGCTTGTGTGTGTGTGTGTGTGTGTGTGTGTGTGTGTGTGTAGCTACCTGGGATACCCCTCGTCTCTTCCGGCGGCGGCGGTGGCTGCCGGGCCAGAAGAAAAGCGAAAATCCAAGAACGCGCGCGGAAGAAGAGAAGGAGCCGTCCGCGCGGCAGCGACGACGACAACAACGAGGACGTCTACGACGACGGGGACGACGACGGGGACGACGACGGGGACGGCGGTGAGATCGGAGTCGCCTGCGGGCGGTCTCGGGCTGTGCCACCGCTGCGCGCAAGCTCGCGAAGGGGGGAAAGGGTTAGTGAGTGGGTGAGAGAGAGAGAGAGAGAGAGAGAGAAAGATACAGAAAGAGGGAGAAGAAGAGAAAGAGACAGAGGGTAGCGTCGCTACGCGGCGTGCAGTTTCGACTATGGCGACGACGCCGAACCCCCCCTTCCCCCTCGCACCCTCCCCGCTGCTCGTGCATACACGACCGCACGGGCGAAAGACACGTGCTGGTAACCGAGGCGATGAGCCGTGTATAGGCGGAAAGAGGGAAATTGCAGAGGATTGACTCGAGGCACGAGAGCCTCAAAAGCCTCGCGGCTCGCGACCTTCGCGACTCTGTCCCGTGGTGTGTGTGTGCGTCTCTCTGTGTGACCGTGTTTGTATGTCTGGAGGGAGGGGGGTGCATCCGCCGCGCTCCTGCAGTCGCATGTATTGGATATGCAAGTCGCGGTATGCTCGTTGCGCCCATTGGGTAGATATTTTGGTAATCGTAAATATATGTATATATATATATATAGATAGATAGATAGATAGATAGATAGATAGATAGATAGATAGATAAATAGATAGATAGATAGATAGATAGATATATGTAACCATGCGCTTGAATTTCATAACGTCGCTGCCGCATTGATATAACAATAGTTGATATAACCTAATAAGAAAAATTCGATGCTACAGCTTGGTTGCATTATAAATAGTTATATGTATTGTCAATATGTGACCTAGCCGTATAGAATATGTATATATATATATATATATATATATATATATATATATATATATATGTATGAATCGCACTACACCTCTTCCCAAATGCGGAGTTGTGCTACTTGTCGACGCCAATCGTCAATTGCATAACTTTAATTCGAAAAAGAAAACGAGACGACGTTTGTTGCTGGTGTCGATTTTTCGAGTACGATGACTATCTTATAATATAAACTTCAAATATTTATACACGGGTAAAACAAATAAAAAAAATGCAAAAAAAAACGTAACGGCGTAATTTTAAAAACAAAATTCCCTTTTGTCTTAGCGCCGATAGTACTTTCGATTGTCCTCCTACTGTACGAAATACTTACTTGTGAGACCAGAGTCACCTCCTCCGAGTAAGGAGTAAATACAAGCAAATGAATTGTTGATCTCCGACAAAATGAGACAAAGATAAATGACTGCCATTATTTTAGCTATTATATTATATTATAAAGACTGTAAAACCAAAAAAAATATTTATCCATTTAATTCAGAACAGTGGACACAAGTACAATTTTTAATTCTAATTGAAAAATAAATGATGAATTTTATTGCTTGCAATATTGTTATTGATATCTTTATATATATTTGCGCGCACGTGTGTGTGTGTGTGTGTGTGTGTGTGTGTGTTGTGTGGTGTGTGTGTGTGTGTTCATGAGCATTACAATTCATGATGAATTGTATGAGAAAAGAAAGATGATGCGACTTTTCTTACAGGGGCACTATTATTGCAAAACATTTTGTCCTTCATGATATAAATACAACATCAATCAGGCGTACAAATAATTAATATTTCTTGTCATTTTACCATTTGCAGAAATTATTTATAAAATAATCTAAATATCTATATAACAATATAAATAAACAGAATTTCTTTATCATGAACAATTTACGAAATTACTTCCCATTCGGGTGATTCGTGAAACACGTCAGGCTCGTTCTTATTTTCATCTCGTATAAAATTATAGAGATTAACAAGTCAGTCAAATAAATCCAAGCAGCTACATATATACAAGACAGACATTTCAATGGAGTTACAGCGCTTTCCAGTATATTATTGGAACAAAGCTTGTTTGAAAAAAAATATAGGTTATATATATATATATATATATATATATATATATATATATATAAAATGAACAGTCAACATTTTTCTTAGCCTCTTCCTTTAGAGATTTGACCTCACGTCGTATATATAATATATAATATATATATATATATATATATATATAATTATATATATAAATCGCTAATTAGCATCAAAAGTCACCAAACATGCTATTCCATCGTCATCACATATATATATATATATATATATATATATATATATATATATATATATATCACATATCACATATCACATATCGGTCGACGAGTCACAAAAGTTAATATTTGTTCAATTATGTCATCGGTATTAAGTACGTAATTTCACACAATGCGTTATAATTAATTTAATATATATACAACAATTCTTTCATTATCTTTCATATACATTTACTTTTACTTATGAAATTTAAGCCACCTATTATCTACTATAATAGAAAAATTGGAATTTGTTTAATTTTATTTTTTAAATAATATCTTGTAATGTAAAAGAAGGAATTTTGCTCAACAGTTCTATTATTTCACATATTTTTTTATTGATATTTTCATGCGGGTGAACAAAATGTGAAATTTTCCCATTCGTTTGATTAAATAAAATAACCAACATAAATTTATTAATATAGTGTCTGTGCGTGTGTGTGTGTGTGTGTGTGTGTGTGTGTGTGTGTGTGTGTGGTGTGTGTGTGTGTGTGTGTGTGTGTGTGTGTGTGTGTGTGTGTGTGTGTGTGTGTGTGTGTGTGTGTGTGTGTGTGTGTGTAGGAATATAACATCAGCGACTATGACAAGTCCATATATTGTTGAAATCACAAACAATTTCACCGAAAGTATAGAAAAGACTTTCCTTCATTCAAGAGTATATTATATTGTTTCAACAAGATTAAATAACTTTATTTTATTTCTGAATAACATCTAGAAAATTGCTACAGACTCAGTTATATTCCACTTATCTAGCATTAACTTAAACTAGTACTCAATTTTTGGACAAGTGAATAATTAATGATTAATTAAATAATTAATATAAAAATTTATATCGTACGATATGTTGATATTGTCTAGAATAAATGTATATTCAAACAATTCAGGACAATTGATATTGTAAGTATAAATTTATGTAGAAATATACATTCGCGAAAGAGCTTTAATTTTATTTAATATGTATATGTAAAAAAAAAGAAAAATTCCGAAACACTCTCTTTCTCTCTATAAAGAAGCCACGCTAATGAACGTATATACAATGATTGATAAAAGAAAAACTCTCCACAAAAGCTCCACTCCAGCTTGATTAATTTCTTTCGCAATCAGTTAATCATGAACTATATACAGCTATACCCAGCCTCCATGCCAAACCGGGACGTCGAAGAAAAAACCATGATAAACGAGGATCACGGATATATATATATATATATATATATATATATATATATATATATATATACATGCATATTATTTGAGAATAATGAAAGGTTTGAGTTTGGATTGGCGAAATGTAAATTCGTGCGCGATCGAATGAACCTAGGAAATTATTTCATACAATTATACGCTTATTCTTCCTATCTCTACAGGCATCGTTAAATAATCTTCAACTCTGGGAGTACGGCAAAAAGCCGTTAAATTAAATTATTGTTAATGGACTAAAATTAAGATACACGAATGTTCTCCACGACACACGCGCGCAGATGTAAGTTATATATATTATATATATATACTTACAGTCGCGCCACGCTCTACTCTTTCGAAGCACTCCTACGCCGATGCGCCACGAACGGCTGAGCATCGCTGAAGAGACCGTGCGAGGCGCTGAGACGGTATATAAATTACGGGCAACTCGAGCATTAATGCAAGGGACAAATAAACGAGACGCCGGAGGAACGAGTGCACCGAATGACCGAGCACGCAGCCTCGTCAATATAAGGGCGAGGCGAGGTGTCGCGAAAGATTGTTTTGGTATCAGGAAAGTGTCGTCAATTGAATTATTATCTCGGTCCTTTAACGAGTGATAGTCTTTCAGATCAAGTATCAGACCAATAATAGTCTTTTATACATATACACTCGATGCATATCATTGAACAGTATAGTCGTAGAGTCTTAAAATTAACAAAACTATTAACATAATATAAACGGACTTTGGCCTGGTTCCTAAAAGCTACAGCCCTATTATTCTTTAAGGTTCAAGTTGAGGCAACACTTATTTATCTTCGTAAAAGATTCGATGATAGATTTTCACTCATAAATTAAATAACTACGATGCTATCGTACCATTACAATTTTACGTTCTATGATAGCTTAAATTATTGTCCAATTTGAAAAATAAAAAAAAACAAAATTACTATTGGGTCGAGTAATTAGTAACTGTGCGGTGTCGTTCGTTACAAATTAGATCTAAGTAATCGTAATGTTAGATATCGAATGATGTTTCTTATACAACTTGTAACAATCTTCAGTATTAAAATAACATATTCTACAAAAATATATTCTATAGCATTATACGGGTTTCCAATAATACACACGTAGTATGACCAAAAACAAGATTCTTAAAATACTTAGTTCAAAAGTCTTGCAAGGACCAATAATCTTGTGATCCAGGTCTTGGCTTGGAACTCAGGCATTAGAATTTTTTAATACGCTCTTTTTCTTGTTTGCTCTTGAATTTCAATAGGAGACCGAACAACACCCAAGACCAGTCTTGGGTATTGATCAAGCCTACATTTCAGAGAGGTATTTTATTTATGTACATGTATATATATCGCCAACAGATAAACTTTTCGTTTGCCAGCCCCATGTATCTGATGGCACTCTGTGTAAAAGATAAAATAAAGCATTGGGTTTTAAAAATTTTCAAAAATTTTACTTGTACTTTTATAGAAGTTGTCTCTTCCTCAGAAAGCCATTTCATGTCTGGTTTTTATCGAATAAGAATAATGTATTGGATGAGTAACGATATCGGTGTTAAGTTTGTTCAAAAAAAGGATTTTCTTCTGGATTAATAATTCCTTCACCAGACGCTGAATGCTCCCCTGCTTACGAGCGACTGTTTTCGCGAAAGCAGCGCGCACGCGCACAGTTCACGAGGAAATTCGAAAATATTCTCAATCCTTCGATTTATGAAAACAAAAAACAAAAAAACAAACATGTTTATACGAAATTCTCATAAACGCGACAATTCTCCTGCTAGATCGATATTTTTAGTACACCGTTAGCCAGGCAATTGCGATTACGGCATTGTCAAATATCGAAAACATTACGGAGCAGTCGCTTGAAAATTATTTAGCAGATCGAATAATTTTTCATGAGACCTCACCGAGAAATTTTCAGTGCTTTGCAATTATGTCGGAAAACAACCTTAAACAATAATTTCTTTCTCTAACTTCTGTACTTACTGCACATATCGATATTTAAAAATTAATCTAGTAAGTATATAAATAACGCTCGGGAATAATACAGACTGTGTACAGACTTAGTTATATATATATATATATAAAGCTCACGCGGGCTCGAGACGTGCGATAAATATATAATAAGTCTTCACAGAGGAATTGATTAAACTCGAAGGCGCCTGCCGTGGCAAAAAGCCGGGAGGGAGGGGAGCCGCTCATTTGCCAAAAGGTCGGATGTCGTTTCCATTTGGACGATACGATCTTGCCGCCGCGACCGCGCGTATAATTCACTTTGCCGCGCCATCTGTAGCCCAAAACACCTTACTACGTGCGAGGGGCGATGGGGTGCGAAAAAGGGAAAGGGATGGGGGTGCGGGGACGAACGACGGGATATAGAACGAGATAAAGAGGAAGAGTCGTTCTCCCTCTCTCTCCCTCCCCCCTCCTCTTCTCTATAAACTAATTCGGTACATCTGATGACGAGTATACCGGGAGAGGATGTATATGATATTATACCTAACCCAATATATATAGCGAAGCAAATGAGCGGAGAACGCTCGAGCGCTCGCGTTATTAACGCAAAGCTGTTTGTGTATACGTGGATGTGTGCAAGCGTGATCGTGTGTATGTGTGTGTGCGCGCGTATGTGCAGGCTCTGCCGCGTGAGCTATCCCCATCTATGCTACGGGGCCCAGCGCGGCTCGCGGTTTATACTAATAATCATAACAATAACAGCAACTGACGCGAGAACGAACGAACGTACGAACGAACGCGAACGAACAAACAATCCCCTCCCTCCCCCCCTTGCCCTTCCTCACGCACCTAGCAAAGCCGCGCGAATATGCGAGACTGTGAAAATTTATAAGATTTATTGCCCTGGCCTCCTGCCCCCCCCCCACCCTTTCAAACCGCCCTGCATCAAGCGGGCTCTCGAGCGAATGCACTTTCGCGCCTCTTCGTGAGATATATATATATATAGAAATGCAGCACGGTCGAGACTGTCGCACGAGCGAAAGGGATGCAGTGACGGAGGAGGAGGAGGAGATGGGAGAGGGAAGGAGGGGGAATTGTTGAGTTCTGCTCGTTTATTATATATGCGTGCGCGGGCGATAAAACCGAAATTCCATTAATTGAAATTTAGATTCGAGCCGCGACGAGCTGACACGCGCGCGCTCGAATGTTACGATCAACACTTAGCGCACCCTACGTAAATTGCGTATGAAAAGTGGAACGATTTTTATATCGCGACGCGACTTCTCTCGCGGTCAACTGTAAATGTATAATAATGTTCGATCCTTTCGGGTATCTCGTTGTATGAAATAAATATCAAGAATTGCCTACATATGATACTGTATGTTCGTTCATGTATGTAGATGTATTAAACACTATATACGAGCCACATATTATATTAGCGAAAATAACCATATACTTCTTTTTCCAGATATCCATTCACGGATTAGAGTTTATACATACATACATACATACATACATACATACATACATACATACATACATACATACATACATACATACATATATATATACATAATTTAGTGCCAGGCGCGCAAAAAAGTACTTGAAAAATATAGCTGCGCAATTTATGAGGAAAGCGATTCGACAAAAAATAAAAGCAAATAGAAGAATCGGTAAAATTTCACGTGCGCGTGAGCTCACTGTGTATGTATTATGTATATACATATATATATATATATATATATATATATATATATATATATATTCTTGTTAGTTAGGAATACTAATCCGGTGGCGCGCACACCCTCGCTGCAGCACCGGCCAGACCAAACAAGCTATTGACAAAGTAAATGTAGCGGAAAATTTAACGAGCCCCCGTAAATCAACACTTTGAAATTAAACTCATGGGACGTAAATAACGCAATTTTAGAATCTCCGCGTAGTACGTTCCATTTTACAAAATTGCGTTATGTATACACTGGCCGCTTTGAATAATGCGCGGGCGGACGGGCGATTCGCACGCTCGCTTTCTCCTGTATATAGACTGTTCGGTGGTAAAATGCTAATGACATTAATAGAGCCTATCGTCGATTGATAAATCTTCGTAGTAAATATAATTTGAAATTGAGGGACTTGTCACGTTTAAAATGGCGATTCTATTGGACGAAAGGAAATGATTAGGCGCGGGGCGATCGAAATAACGAATTTCAGGAGAAAAATTTCAATGACAGCATCCTGACTTAATTATTCTTCAAAACATTTTATTAAGTATACAGTGTATAACAAAAACACTTCGTTATTTTAGAATATGTTTGTCATTTAAAATGTATATGAATATATATTATATGATTTATTATTTTTCAGTAATGTATTTATCATATACATATTGATGCATACTGACCACAGTCATATATTAAATTTAGTATTTATATACAAATATTTGAAAAACATTCTTTGCGTATTAAAAATTTTCATAATAGATTTATTTGTAAAATATTGAGATCGTTGGTATACCTTTGCTTTTATTTTTTTTACATTATGCATAAATTAAATCGATCAATGGACCAAATTATTCTGGAATTCCCGGAAGATTTCTTTTGTTGAGATCACAACAACTTTAAAGAGCATGCACGAATTTTTGATAAAATTTAGCAAAAAGTCTTATTTCAATATTATAAATTTGCAAGTTACATAAAAACGAATGATTGTACGTATTTGCCCTTTTATATGCGATAAATAACAGATGGGATGAAAAAAAGCTTTCTTTTCGTTCGAAATTCCTTTGTTAATACAATTTTTGTAACATTACAATGACATCTGGGATTAAGCCTCGGTTTGAGCGACAACCACTTGATTCCAGGGAAATTTCTGATAGGCGAGCATTTTTTTTTTCGCAGTCTACGAACAGCCAGTACTGAAAGCCAAATTTAACAAATACGATGGGCCAAATTGTAGAATACGATTGTCATGGTGTTCACTGGACCTGTGACACGGCGCATGATCTTTGTGAAACAAATTATTTGCGGTGGCAGTTTCGTCTTTCCGTTGCATTTTCGCCCCCTCGTACGGCTCCCATAACGTTATATAATATTCAATCCCAATGGCATCCTCGGATCAGGATCGTTTCCATTGTCGCACGCGTCGAGCCGATTGAACGGCCCTTATCGTTACATTGCCAAAGACTCCTGAAAATGATCGATACTTTGTCGTTGCCGGTCGGCAGCGAGAAAACGCGCTGCCCGCTTCGAACGGAGCTTATCTCATCGACAAAGCCCCGCGCAGCATAAACTCAACACGCTCTCTTCGTATCTTTACGATCCCGGCTCTAACTGACGGCAACTTCGCTTTTTCGTCCATTCGAACCGATTTTGTGGATTCTTTTTTTTTTTGCCTCGTGCTTTCTCGTGCTACGGCCGCGCTTGGACGCCCAATACGTTCCCCCATTGTCATCGCTGCTGATGGGGCCAAGCCCCCTTAACATTTTTCAAGCCATCGCCGCGCTCGGCCGGTATTGTTTGGCCATCAAGATTCGGTGTATTATGAAAATTAATAAAACGAAATTGCCTCCGATCCATTGTTTTGCAAAATGGCAAAAATAGCGTTGCTCTTGGCACAGTAGCTCAAATTCTCATGAATGCAGAATGACGTGAAATTTTTTTCACGGCTGTCTCGTGAAGGTTAAGCACTAACTGAAAACGAAGTGAATGTATAATAAAACTGGCGTCGGCTGTGTGTAAGGACCGGGATTTTTCACCCCGTCCGTTACTTAACTGTCTTTTTATGCTTGTACGAAAATTGCTAGACATCTCTTATCCCGTATTATTAAAAAAAAAAAAGCGTTATGCATACGTGTTAGC
This sequence comes from Sycobia sp. Sy_11, assembly GCA_018907035.1. Classification (NCBI taxonomy): domain Eukaryota; kingdom Metazoa; phylum Arthropoda; class Insecta; order Hymenoptera; family Epichrysomallidae; genus Sycobia; species Sycobia sp. Sy_11. The sequence goes on from JACCIC010000021.1 coordinate 1,328,148, forward strand.
TTGTACGTTTACGTGATAAAATGCACGCCCTTTATTCTCAAGCCAGCACTATACGTAATTTGCAAAGAAAACACGCATTAAATAACTATAATAGATAATAATTATAAATCAATAGTTATAATCATATTCAGATGTATTTATTGCACAAGAATATCCTATGAACAGATATATCGATAAATCGAATTATATGTCTATGAAAGATTTTTCTTTATTAATACTTTACTTTATTAATATTAATATTAATAAACTTTACTAATATTAGTAAAAATACAATTATTAATAAAAATAAATGAGAGTAGATGAGGGATTGAATAATTATTAATAATATATAGTCTTTTAGTTCTGGAAATGCGATACTTTCATAAAGTTCTCATTCGACATATATATTTTATTGATAAACAATTGGCATAACGAAATATACATATATAAAAATACAGAAATTAACGAATGACGTAAAACGTGAAATTAAATATGCATTTAATTTGACTTCATTAATCACTTCGTTTAAATCAATATACGATTATATGCTCGGCTGTATTCTGATCTATCGCATTCACATCTATTATAGATAAAAAATGGTCGTGTTTTTTTATAACATTTTTTAATAAATTGGAAAATTTCTCACTTTGTAATTAATATTTTGCATTGGACATTTTTCATATTTACTTGGATCTTTTAGCTATCGCAAAAGTGTCGTGGCTATAATTTGATCACAGACCACAGTCGATGACGATGCATCTGCTTCTACAATTTTAAGATGGTAACAATGTTATTATTATCGCAGCATTAAGCAATCTTCCGAAATCAAATAGCAGATATTAAACTTTCACTATGAAAGTGCAGGATACATGTGAAATTGTGAAAGTCTTTACGTAGTACAGAAAAAAATCTGCTATTTGTATGAAAATTATTTTGACAATATAAATTAAAGAAGTAATATTTTAAGCTTGAGAAAACTGAAAATTCTAATAAATGCTGCGAGCACTTTGTTTATTTAGGCTGTCCGGTATACTCTTCGACATTTTGATTTATTATTTCACTGTTATCTGAAATATCTGACTTCAAACAGAGCAATTCCTCTGCTGTCAATATTATCAAATAGAGACTGACAATATATAAAACAAAAAAAAATAGAAAATATAAGAATTCGTTAATCAGAGATATTCATTGTTTTTTCTCCTAAACGGCTTATAGTAAATAATTAACGTATTCGTTAATATAGCTTTCATATTAATAAACAGAGCGATAAATCGTGGTCCGAAATAAAGCAAACAACTCCGTGCAATGGCTTAAAATCAAGTTTGAAGTGAAGCCATCAACGCCGTTATATGCTCGATTTTATTTGCTTTTAGAACTTCAAAGTATATTGTTTGTTTTAGATCTAAAAGTTTTCTCTTCTTTTATCGAAAAATTTTTTCCCCTTTATTTTATGTATTGAAATGTCATTTTCCTTTATTAAAAATCAAAAAATAGTCGGTAATATTATGGTTTGTAATCCATCGAAAGTGTCTCAATGTATTTTGGTGTTCTGAAGAAAAAAAAACTTAAAATATTACATTTTAGAGCTTTAAGAATTTACCTAGATACTATTAAACGAGTTCGAGATGACATTAAGAAAGATAAAAATGATACCGTTACAATCTGCGCAAAAGCAAAATTTGTGGCGAAAGTTGGAAAAAGCGACGCAGGCGATGGAACGGTAAACAACGTCGGACGTAAACAAATAATATACAAAGTTACACAGTTTCATTCAAATGGCGTATAACATATTTCTCTCGATTGCTCCATTTTGAGGCAATAATGGCGTCAAAACGCCACTGTTGCGCGAACTAGCTACCATGGAAACACATGGAATTGATAACGTATGAATCGGTGCTAAATGAAAATAGTGCGAATCGTCGCGAGCTCTTCGGCAATCCCTTAAGATGTCGTTAAAAAACCATCGCAGCCTCTTAAATCATCGAAGAGTCGCAAAATATCTACTTGCCGTGGGCTTCACGAGCGATTTGACAGGCTTCTCTTAACTCCAATTTGAAGGGGGAAAAAGGTTGCATAGAATTTTCCCTTGATTCATAACGGACAGTTTCGTATATAATAAAATACATAATATATAGGATTAAAAGTAATTTAAAATTTTTCCCCTGTATCTTAGACCTAAATATTAATAAAACAAATTTTTTGTCATTTTAAGTAATTTATGAAAGTATTTATTATATATAAACCTAACCCTGATTTAAACGGAAATTATATTACTAAAGTCGGCGATCAAACTCATATATAGATATACCCAGCACAAACATCATCCGTTATTATTTGGTAAAAAAAAATTTTAAAGGTTGAAATACTGCTAACACCTGTGCACTATTGTCTATCAATAATCTAGTAGCCCAAATATATAAGCCTGTTAGTATATCTGTTTATCTATCTATGAATATATACATCTAATCAGTAATATCACACCCACATAACATCAATTTAAATTCTGATTTTATTTTATATCCCACAAAAAATTAATTAAATAATAAATACAACAAATAAACCAACCGATCGGTAAAACTTATTATTTCACAATGAATTAACGTTTAATTAAAAAATTAAAAAAAAAATACGGTTCTCTGCTACTGCTATTGATTTTAGAAGAATGACAATTGAAAACATAATCACATGATGCGCATAATTTTCTATGTATTTCTTTAGTTAAAGGACAGCGAGATCTTTACAGTTTTTTCAACAAATGCCGCTTTACCGAGATTTTTTTGAAGGTATTTTTACTCCATTATATCTAATCGCGAGAATGGACTAATGATAAAAAAAATATCTTGCAAATAAATTTCAACCATTAAATTGTTCATGATAATGTCAATTTCATGTTTTCACATAGTCCCACCCTCAAAATTTACTTTTCGAAGCCCAAAACACGTACACGGAAAACCTGGGTAAGCCAATGCCTTGTGAAACGGCGGCGAAACCCTTCTGAAGCATTCGAAAACTTTATTTCTCATTTGAGCGATAATATTGTGCGAAACGCTATGTAACAAAAAATAAAAAAGTGTCAAAAACATTTCGACGTGATTAGTAATTGTGTAAGATCGAAATATCTGGGGGACATATTAATTTTTAGAAACGTGGAAAACGACCACCGTGCTCGATATTTTGTGAAAATATAAACACGAAAACTCAATGCATTAGGAGAATATAAATTGATCAACAGAATTGATGCAAGGTCGCGCGTCTTCGTGGTAGTCTTATAGCAGGCATAGTGCGCGATTTAATGTATTAAGAGAATATAATAACAAAGGGAATAGCATGTACAGAATGTAATTAACGAGTTTAAAAGCGTTTGCACTTCGCTCGGAAGATAATAAAGGAATTCAATATGTGTAATTGATTTTGTACTCAGACGATCTTGAAGCATCGTTGAGAGCTCAAGTAATCCTTTAAATGTTAGAACCTGGGAACGCGGAAAATCGAAATTCTTAAGTCATGAACAGCTTAATAGGTTTTTTCGTTCATTTTTAAAACATTAAATCGTATATTTACTGTATAGCGTTGCTTTTAAATATAAAATATCACAAACTTCAATTGTAATATTGCGTGATTCTACTCGTTAATTCTAATTAAATTTATATTAAATAATTAATTATATTTCTAATAAAGATACACTCTCCCGACACCTTTTCTGTAATTCCGAGTCTAGATTTTTGGACTATTTCTAGGTATTGAAGGGGTTTATAAAAAGAATTAAATTCAACTTTTAACACGAAAATACAAAAGGATATATAGATTATATCATCTCGTTTGGAGAATAATATTATTGATTACAAAGTATTCACTATGAAAATAATTGGGTAACTGAATAACCAGTACAATTATACTCTATTTCTTAATCTATCGTCAATAGATTGACGATATTTCAATAGATTGTTAGATATTTTATCAATAGATTGACGATATTACTAAATAGTCTGTAATAAAAAAAAATTAGATAGAAATTTACTAATTGATGATAATTCTAAAGATTACTTAAATATTCGTTCACTTTGTTTTTCTTCAATGAAACTCGAATAACATAAAATGTGCGCGCAGCAATTCGCTCTATTCGAAGATATGAAAATGGCAAATTCGAGAAAGGAAAAAAAGGGACGACCAGGCGTATGATAATAAATAATAGTCGAAAAAATAACGGGCGTCATAGGCAGTTCATTGCATCAGGAGAATATATGATCCCAAAAGACAGATGGCATTATACATAATCTCTGCACATATTGAATATAACAAACGTGTATACGAGCTCGCGGGCTGCACAAACCTGTTGAATTTATTAAGATAGTATGAGACGGAACGAGGCGGAAATGTTTGCCTTTTTTTAATAGTAGGTATCTTCTGACGTCACAATCGTCACAAAGTATTAGGAGAGTATAGCACTGAAAGATGTAATCGCTTCTGCGTACATGATATAATTATTAAATTGGAAAATCATTCTGTACGGGATTATACCCGTCGGTCGACACGGATACTTAATTCGAACTTATAGAAAGTGAAAATAATACAAGGATGCAGCAATGGTTAGTATATATGTAAATTTCATAAGACATATCAAGCGATGTAATAATAAAGCGTAATTCATTACGAAGCTGTAATTTTTTTTGTTTTTTTATTTTTGCTTTTATTAATTTGTGTACAAGATTTAAATATATATTAGCGAATTATCTCCGGGATTCAATATCAAATTTGCGAATGCAATATCTTCGTGCAGAGCTGAAAAATCAAACTGGGATACAACGCCCGAGCCTTTGCTTCGTCTCTGCTTGGTGAGTCGGACAATGATAACGACAACGACTGAAACTTCGTCGACGCAGTGCATACCAGAAAAAACATAATGCTGAAAACCATTAAAAATTGGATCTCTTTACAATAACTATACATATATTGTTATAACCATGCAAAATATCTCGTAGAACTTGTATCTTTTTATTATAAAAGACGCCACTAAGAAATATATAAATATATTAAATAATGTAAGTATACATATTTATTGTTTTTTTTTTTTTTTTGAAAACGTGCTATCCAATTGAACGTACTATTACCTTTTAACCCTGTATTTATCAAAACAGACTATTTTTATTAAAAAAAATTCAATTAATTGAAAAAGAAATCGGGCTTTTTATTATTATGACTTTGTAGAGGTAAAATAACAAACCTAGAGCATTAACTTTTAGATTGAAATGTCTCGTTAAAAACTCTTTTTAATTTAATGTGGATAATTTTCTCTATAATCTATATATATGTCAAGTTAAAGCACATTAAAGTTCAAATTAATTCATTCCGTTGACTAGAGACAAGCGTTTTGTGAAATTCGCTAAAAATTAAGTCGAAGTCGAAACAGTTTTATATATACAATGTTTTATATCGAGATCGTATAAATGTACAATAAAGTATATATATATATATATATATATATATATATATATATATATCAATCATATAAACTTAGTTCTCCCCCTCCCCCACCTCCCGCCATACAGCTTTTTGAGCTCAATTCTTTTTACACATCGGGTACTTAATCTATATCCCCGCTGAGGATAGTGAAGACTTCGAGAAAGATTTACTTCGTGTACAGCAGTAGCATATTAATCCAAAAGTATTTTACGAGCATAATGGAAAAATTTCTTTAAAAGTAATGCTTGATATTTTCTTTGTTTTCAATTTCATAAAATAGAATAGCATCATTGCATGTTATAATTGGAAAAGGAATTTCGCTTGTAAATTCCATATATATATATATATATATATATATATATATATATATATATATATATAGTCAAGAATAATTTAGTATATGTATAAACATAATATATATATATATATATATATATATATATATATATATACATATCTCCAGTTTAGATCTATACCATCTGTAAGAACTCTATGAAAAATATTCGAGATTTCTCTCTGACGGCAGAAATGTAAGTAAAGTCCTTGAATAATAGATTCGTCGCTTCGAAAATAAAAACGACTCATCTAAAATGAATTGAATGCATTTTTTCACTTTTTAAAATGAATCTGCGCCCATTTGCAATCTTGGAAAACTTGAAAAGTACTCAGAATAAGTACTTTCGATGTAAAAGTTAATATTATTCGGCAGATATTTCGATCTTTGCTTTCAAAATTATAACCAATCACTAACATAGCGGAATTTGATCAATCGCATTTAAATTATTTTCTCTATTAAATTATAAGTGCAATATAATATTATGCGCTATTAAAAATTTCCTTTCTAAAATATCAAATTCATGAAATATGAAGCATTAAATATCATATATATGCGTTTTTAATTCAAGAAATATATATGAATAATTTAAAACTAGCTACTATATATATATATACATATATATATATATATATATATATATATATATATATATATATAATTTCCATATTATATCAATACAATACGTAATCAATGCAATAACTAATCTTCTTGTTAGCCTCTATATTTGCGAATCATTCATATAGACATACCAATCGTCACTTTCAGATGAAAACTGTAATTTAAATTCATTGCCTAGACAAAAAAGTTTCATTGTTCAAAACATCTATAACGAATATAAATCAAAACTACTGTATGTATTAAAATTATTTAAATATTTAATCGGGTGACTGAATTTTTTTAAGAAATAAATGTTTAAATATATATCTACGCAATTATAAAGCAGCTATAAGCTTCGTCAAAGCTTTGTAAGTTCGTGTATTATATCATTAAAAAAATATGTATATATGTAAAGAAACTATAGTTAAAGCTTCGACAATAAACTTATGCTTATTAACATCAATTTTATAAATATATAATTATTTCACTTTTTATTAATTATATATAAACCATATAAAAATGGTGTAATTTGTATTATCTTTAGAAATATACTTAAAATACATTTAAAAAAAAGGGATAACTGTATATACCATCAATGTATCAACAATGAATTGTGGATGGTGATGATAAAATTATATAGGATATTTCATTTCGTTCTATTTGCACATTCTATAGTAATGCTGATTAATTTATTGATAAAAAGAAACTGCATTTTACCCTCGTTCATTTAAATTTATTAATAAATGCACTTCTTCTACACTTTGATTTAATAAACAATGTTGTCAAAATAAAATCATGAAAATATATATATATAGAACTGATAGTGACTGCTATCGATTCGGATTGTCAAGTTTAAATCAATAAATAAACTGCCAATGTAATGACCGCTGACTTTTGTAATCACTTAAAAATGTAAAAGTTGTACATATAATTTAATTGTATTTCTTGATATAAATATATGTGTGTGTGTGTGTGTGTGTCTCTGTGTGTGTGTGTGTGTGTGTGTGTGTGTGTGTGTGTTGACATACATACATACATAACTTTATATCGTTTCGCATGACAAGCTATATAAAAATAGAGGATGGTACGTGTCTTAAAATTGAGGACGCTCGAAGGATGAAAGCTTGTAAAAAGGTACTAGCACGCAATCCCACTGTTAACTGTGACAGTCATATGCAAATAGTTCATTCCAAAATTTAATAGGCATTTATATATATATATATATATATATATATATATATATATATATATATATATATATTATATATATAAATTAAACAAGTTACTAAAACTGATATGTATTTCTTTCTAATCGAAATCGATATAAATTAATATAACGTATTTTATAATAAAATAACAATCTTCATTATTTCCCATAACGTATATAATACAAATAAGCTTATTTCAACTGAAAATCTGTAACCACATATACTCCCTATTATATATATATATATATATATATATATATATATATATATATATATATAAAATTTGTTTCTCGACATACAGAACTTAGGGATATGATACAAAAGTGCGGCGGCGAGGCGGCGATATACCGAGACCCGAGTATCACCGAGGCGCCTACGAGTCGCGCAGCGCGCGCACTTCGACTGATTAAGATGTAAAATAGAAAACATCAAACGTCTATTTTTATCGACTATGCACTTGTGCCACTCACCGTCCATCCGCATTTGTATGTCTATATATATTCTCTCTGCGTACCTGCCAGTCACAAGTTCACGCGAAAAAGCTGCGAGGAAGGCACACACGAGATAACGTATATAAGCAAATCCAAGAAACTTTTAACTTTTAAAAAACTGCTAATATTATTTATAAAATGGAAGTTTTTTAAGTTATAAAAGAGGTACTAAATCTATTTTATGATTAAACTATTTATTTAGTACGCTTAAAATTGAAATAATATATCACTTTTATATAAATATTAAAAAAATATTAAAAAAACTAGCAAAATGCTTGCTCTTGTAAAGGTGAAATAAACATTTTGTTTTCGTTACATTAAAAATGATTACAAAAAAATGCCCGTTTAGATTTTACAACTTTGTAAAATTACATCGAGAAGCTTCAAACAATTATTCTTAATATGAAAGTAAATATTTTGCATATTACTAATAAAAATTATAGAAAACTGAGAATATTCTCAAAAAAAAAAAAAATAAAAATAAATAAATAAATAACTAACGAATATACGTTTTGCATTTTAGAACGTTTGAACATTTTCTGTGCTTTAGTTTTCCTAATTCTTGAAAGAATTCCGTCGAAATTTTAGATGTACCGCATTGCTTGTGAAAAAAGTGTAGATTTAAAATATATATAATTTGTATATGTGAGGACAGCATAGCAAATAGTTACTAAAAAATACCGACCAATTTACTTTGATAATGTCAGAAAATATGTCAAAAACATGCTTGTGCGATTACAATGAAATATATAATATTACTAAGCTATGTCAAACGGAAAAGAAACAAACATTTATCAATTAAAGAGAAAAAATAATTGTGCTTGAATTAAAGAATTGAATTCAAAAGAATAATCTTGCTTTCATCAAATACCATTCCCATCTTAAATAATATCATAATACTTATTATTATACATTTTTTTTCAAATACTTTTTAATTAGTTTTTAAATTGAAAAAAAAAACTTATTTTACTCCTAATTCGTATTGTTTACTAGAGAAAAAATTTATTTTATAACTTTTATATATATTATATAAAATATATAATTCGTAAAAAAAAATTATGGGCCCTACAGATTTCTTATTACTCGAAGCTAGCATACACCCAAGAAAAAATTCAATCAAAAATGTGCTGCAAAAAAGAAAAGAATTTTTCTAGAATTAAAAATTTAAAAAAAAAATATATATATATATATATATATATATATATATATATATATATACAGGAATCATGAAAGGACAACAATAACTAGAAAGGGAATGAAATTAGCGGATGCTCCGAGCTGTCCGCTCTTCTAAATTCCTATGCGCTTCATGCAAGCTTTTAAAGGCTCGCCGCACTTTGTAACCTCTCCCGCCACCGATGCACACTGCTATATTTTTCTCTTTATCGCGTCCACAGCTTTCTATGCAATGCAATAAAAATGCGTGCTCGTGAGCGTCATCAGGCGTCATCGACTAGACGTCTCTTGATATGTTCATACATTATTTTTAGATGTAGGGTAGTTTTTATATTAAAGAGCTTTTATACCGATAGTAAATTTGTGCTATACTTAAAAATCAATTGATTATGCGATGTGCATACGGATTTCCGTGATTAAAAACAAAATTTTACAGACAATATGCCATGTTAATTTCTGTTTATGCGTAAATTTTATTACAATTTATCGATTAAATTATGTAATTATAGCCAATTATATTCTGAAGTATTTTTTATGCAATTGAACGCCATTTGTGTTCGTTGCTATTACAACTTTCACAAATAATGTTTTTTTTTTTAAATACTTTTGTCCAAAATTGAAACATTAATAACATGTTTTACATTGTTCATATAATAAAGCAATCTTATTGTATTTTCGAGCTAAAATTAATTCTGAATTCGAAAGCCAAAAGAAAAATTGTCTGAGCTATCTTAATAAAATAAATTGAGAAGTTCAATCCATAGTTTAGATTCAAAACATACATACATTATTTAAAAATTTTATTAAACTTTTTCATTTCTATTTATTTTTAGGAACTGCCGAATATCTCGAATATATTTTGTATAGAGAATAACCCATTTTTATAATAAAATATTAAATTAAAATCTTGTAAAAATTTCAGCACTAATCAATGATAATGAAATTATTCTCGTGTAATTTTATTATTAAAGAAAAGACACCTTCTTGTTCCTATAGAACATTAAATTGTTATAGAAAAAGCTTTTAAATATATATTAAAAAGAACTTGACTTAAAGTCGTAATGATTTATTGACAATAAATTTTGAATAAGGTTTTGTGAAATTCCAGAATATATATACAAAAACATTATAGTTATATCTTTTTCATTTTTTTTCAGGTAAGAAGCTTTTTCCTTTTTTTTTATTACTATTTCTATACTATAAATATATAACCCACATATGCGCACTGATGAGCTGTAATTAGACTTTCAGCATATTATGATCATTCGACTTTAGCGTCGCCTATATGGGTAAATCTGTAAGTTTTCGTTCCTATTAACATCACAAGTATACCTATATTGCTATTGGAATGAAAACTTGCGTAGGTAGGCATACTGAGCGCTAGTGTCCTGCATACGATTTTCCTGCACGTTAGACAAGGACAGGAAGACAGAATTGAACGCCTTCTGGTATTCATGACGTGTCGACAGCTGTTGCCAAAAAATTCGCCGGTGAAATAAATAAACGGATTTAAAATACACAGCGATATTTAACTATAGAAAAATAAACTAAAATGTATCGTTTCCTAGTCTTTTTAACATTATTATATTTTTTCACGAGTGTTAAATGTACAACCCTTGAAACTGTAAGCGACGATGATCTTTTGAATTTAATTAAGACAGAGAAATATGTTGTTTCTTTGTTTAGTAAGTTGTTTTATTACTTAGTACAGTTTGTTATTTCTTATTATGCAATGGATTTATTTCTAAAATCTTACGGATTGAATCGGTTTTGTTGATATAGGTTATAATGTATTTATATTTATATATGTTTCTGTATTATATTTAAGTACATAACATGTTAAAACGATTTTTTCTAATAGTTTTGATTATTTTTAGCAAAAAAAAACTGTGAGACTTGTGATAATGTTGAAAATCAACTCCTAAGTATAAGAGAAGATTTAGTCGATACATTATCGGCATGGATAGTCAAAGTCGAAAACAGTCAAATGCTGCGGTTATACAGCCCCAACAAAGAACCTGCAATAGTCTTTTTTAGACAAGGAATACCTTTGTTATATGATGGTAAATTTTAATATAAATGATTTAAATTGAATTACACTGCTATATTTACTATTCATTTATGTGCTTCTATTTGTTTAAAAGGTCAAATAGACGATGAAGAAATTTTAAGAACTTTTACAGAAAATAAAGAGCCGATAGTAAAAGAATTAACAGATGATACTTTTGAGCATTTAACTCAAGCAAGTAGTGGTGCTACAACTGGCGATTGGTTTGTTATGTTGTAAGTATTTATATATTTAAATTGTGGCTTGGGAATATGCACAAAGTTAAAAATGATTGTTCTAATAATCTATGGTTTTATCTTTTTCCTTCTTTAATAAACCAAATAAACTATTAATAAGTACATGAATGAAATAATGAATTATATCTGCAAAAATCCCTTTTATGTATTTATTTACCTCTTCACAGTTTTATCAAAATAGGCTGCTCAGATGTATGAAGACAGGTGGTTTCCTTTATAACTTATGTTTCTATAAATTACTATCTTCAAATTAAACAATTAACTAACGACTTCTAATCTTCAATATACAAACTTTTAAAAATCCCATCAAAATTTAATAAACCTACATAATTGTATTCCAAAATTATAAATAGATATACAAGATGCTAGTTTCTCCAAGAATCGTCCAAACTTTATATTTTACTTTGTATTAATAATTTTTAATATAATTTTTCACACTATAATTGTTATACTTATTATTTTAAATTCTGTATACTTTTATATAATAGACACTATCTCAATTTCTATCTTAAATTACATAAAATTATAGAATTCAGCAGATATAATTAATTATAAGTCTTAGTTTTTTATCTTTATAAATATATTTAATAAAAAATGTCAACATTTTCTAATTGTATTTACTTCAGTTATAGTACAGATTGTGTTGACTGCCAAAGACTTGGAGCTCGTTGGGAAGCTGTAGCTGCTAACATAAAACAAAGAATTAATGTAGCACGTGTTAATAAATATTCAACAGGAGCTTCAACTGCTCGAAGATTTGGCATATTTGAAGTTCCACAATTTATATTGTAAATATTAAAAATATTTTATTTGCTAATTTTAAAAACGGAATGATATTTTTCAATTAACTATTTATATTTTACAGGTTTAGGCATGGTAAAATGTATCGTTATTTAATTCCTAAGTATGATGTCAAATCATTTGTATCCTTTGCCAAGGACTGGTATAAAAATGCTCATGCAGAAAAAGTTCCTGTACCTCAAAGTCCCTTGTAAGTTTCTTAATTATTTCATAAAATTCTAAATTGATAAAACATTTTATATCGATAAAATATTTATTAATTAAATAATACACATTTTACAAATTGTTCTTATATTTATTTCAGTGATGATTTGACTCAAATGATAGCTAATTTCTTAAGAGAAAATCCTTGGATAATGAAACTTGGTAGTATGATTGTTGGCGTTTTGATAATTGTAACAGTAGCCAGCAAACTCAGAAGAAAAGCTGAAGCCCCACAGAAAAAAGATAAATGAACTATCAGCAACAACAAAATGTACATATGTGTAAACAATTCGACGTGACATCTACATTTTTTAAGAATGATTTCAGTTTTATATTTGATACAATAAAATAGATTCATAAAAGAGTTGTATTATTATTAGGCCAATAATAAGTATACTTAGGTTTTCTACTTCTCTTGCAATAAATTCAATGTGTTTTATCTACATTTTAAAATCTACATTTCATTTTAATAAATGAAAGCTATAATGACACTATTAAAATATATTAAAAATTACATTATATGGTGTCTAAAGCATTCTACATTTGTAAAAAATATAGGAATGCTATTATAGGTATGTATTAAGTCTTTGATTCTTAAATTAATTCTGAATTTAATAGTAATGGCAAAAATTATATCACAAAACAAGCCACACTATGTGATGCTTATAGAAATGAAGCACCATGTACAAGTACAGGTATTTATCAATTATGTCTCTTATATATTCATATTTACAAAAAAAATATAAAGAATATTTATAATTATTCTAGTTGTATATAAATGTTTTAACTGAGATTTCAAAAACACATTTTTTAACTCATGATAAAGTGTTCAAAAAAATATTTTTCTATTTAAAAAATGTTTATAATACAATTAAAATTTTATCAAATGCCAATTCTCTCAATTTATAAAAATGTTTGCATTGCAATCCACCTTAGACACAATCTTCACACTTATGCTAGATATTATCTACAGATAAATTTATCCTAAAAACAGTTGAGGAGTTAGAAAGAGCTACTCTGATATTATTTTCAAATTTTTCTTGAATAGAAGAAAATTCCATTATATTGCTTGGTTTCGACTCTATCCAGAAACCATCAAACTCATAAAACAAGTAGCAATAAAATTGATGAAAGGCACGAATCGTTGGTAGAGTTTTCGATGAATTGTAAATATGTGTTTTTGCTGATCCATCTTTTAATAATCTTAAAGCCATGCTTGTTAAATTTATACCAACAATGGCAAAAGCATATCCATATCGTGGATGCATTGAGTGTGACAAAACATGCGTTGCTGCACTTGGGTACTCTTGAGCAAAGTAAACTAAATTCTCCAGTCCCAATATACCCATTCCTCGAAAATCAGTCTTAGGGTCATCTCCTTGAAAGCCAATATCCTGCCATTGTTTTGTTATTCTTGCATCAAGTGGATCATAAGGCATCAATAGGTCCCACAATCTGAGAAGTAAACCTTCATGCGAAGAATTTTCAGAGTCGTATTGTGTTTGTCTTAATTCCTCACACTCTACACAAAGTTGTCTGTAACCCCATATTAATTCCACACACTTGCCAAAAGCTTTAGCAAAGTCAGGATGAGCTGTAGGATTAATTTTTTTGGTAATTAATATAGTTCTTATAGCTTCTTCTAAAATTCCACGTTCACTTCTTATAGTTATGCCCTGTTGCTTTGTAATATCATCCAAGTATGACAATAAAGATTTTATATCTGGATTTCGAGACAGTCTAAGTGAATATTCCACAGCCAAAGTACGAGGTGCACCAGAGGGTTCTCCGTAACATATCCTTTGAAGTTCACACATATGTGTGGTATGACGTAAAACCCACTTAATAAAAGGTCGCAGGTACCAATTAATCAAAGACCAAATATAATGAAACATTGTTTCAATTAGGCACCATTGATCTTATAAGTCCTAAGAGATCGTCACAATAACAAGATATGAGGATTGTATTTACAAACTTAATTGTAATTATCACAATTGTTCTTAATGAATTGTGAAATTGCTTCAATAGAATACTGACTAGATTACTTACTATTAAATAGTGAAAAAGTCAGAGAATAAAAATGATTTTTTTATAGAAAACTATAAAATAACTATTATCAAGGTAGTTTATCTTTTACAGATTCAACATTGTTCTCAAGATAAAAAGGTCAATACAAAATGAATTTGTAAAACTTGATTGTTAATTTGTTATTTCTTCATAAATAACAAAGTTTCTTAAAAATTAGACAGTCTCTAAGTTCCTAGTATAATGGTTGAGCAGGGACTAGCAAAACCAAAATTAATTTTGAAACAGTTGTCAAAACATGCCTAGAGATATAGTTTTGCAGCATCTGAAACATTTAAAAAATATAAAAATGAAGTAAAAAATTGATAATATTTCTTATTTTAAAATTTAATTAAAAAATTCGTTTTTAACATTTTCTATTCATATTTGTGTATTTTTATAATGAGTTATGAAGAGTATAAATTTTTTAAGATACTGAGCTATAGGAAGGTTATAATAGAGTTTTGTTAACCTTATCCTTTAGTAATAATTAAATTACAAGTATCTTTAAATCTACATAAAAAACTCTCATCTTTACATTAAAATAATTACAAATAATATAATAGTAGTAAATGACCGATTACTAATGTGAAAAATATAACTAAAATTTTATGAATAAAGAATTATTAAAAGCATCAAACTTGAACACAGTTTCTGCATAACTAAAAAACAAATTAGTTGTAGACGAATTTCAATGTATACTACCACATAATTAATTAATTTCTCAACCTTACACAGCAGTTATTTTCTCTAGGTATTCAAAATTTGACTTTATAAAAATGGACTCTAGGTAACTTTCTCTCTTTCTCTTTCCCTCGCACACGGACAAACACGCACAATTCAAGCTCAAATCATGCTTACGCCTACGCATTTACCTGACTGAGAACTAGTATACCTGTCACAGTCTGCAGTCTGCCCGCAATTATGGCGTCTGCATCAGGTGCGAAAAATCCAATTTTCATCAGTGTTGCCTAAAAATCGTTGGCAAATTATCGATTTTCGACGCGAATACCGTAATATGAAAACTTCAACTTCAATCTATATTCTATAAAGATTTGTAAAAAATTGATCAGGTTGACTTGTAATAAAGGGGATTGATACAATACCCCTAGCAAAAAGTACATTAATTAATAAGTGTACTAATAACACTCCAACATGTTTTTTGCCTTAACCCCTTATGATCTTTCGCGTACAGGTGCGTATATGCATTTGCTAGTATTACATTTACTACGTGTACGTCAAGTATTTGGGGTCGTTGGGGGCGTTTGGGAGGGCAACGGCAAGCGACGGATATTGTTATATAGATATAGCTAATCAAATATATATACACATCTAATTATATACGGTTGCTATGTAAATGAACGCTCATGGCCAACAAGAGCCAAATAAATCGACTGTAAAGTACAACGTGCAAGTACACGATATAGAAACTAAAACGTACATACAATTTCTGAATTTCAAGTGAAATTCTGATGCCCGTGCTTTCCCCATATATATAATGCAATATTCAAAATAGAGCTGTTGCACTTTGCAGTAGAAGGTGTACGCACGCGCGCACAAACTCATGCATACACCCACGCACCTATGCATTGAATTTACTAGCACGCACTATACATAAGGGATATGTAAGGGAACTGGGGAGTTGCCGGGCAGAACAAAATATTATATAATAAATGTACCTGTCGATACGACAGGGGCAGGTGTCGGGATATTTTAGAAGCGCGCGCTAGTTGAAAAGATAACTTGTAATCAGCAGTATGCTTTTTCTTGGTTTTTGGGGTGGTCTTTTATGGCACATGTTATATACATATATCCTATATTTTACTGAAAATAAAATATATATACATCAGAAATGGCTCCTAAATAAAAAATCTTAATTCACCTAAGAAAATAAATATACAAAATTTAATACGAAATTATTAAAAAATAATATATAATATTTAATACATGTGTAAATAATATCTGTAAAATAGGGGACATATATATTATACCTATATAATCTGTCTCTATGCTTCCGCAGAACTTAAGTGAAATTTATAGAAAAACATATATAAGTAAAGCATTAGACGAGGCGAAATCAAAATCGATCATAAATTTTGCCAAAGTTCCCATCGCTCTTTTTTAGAACAGTAATTATTTTGTACTATAAATATATACTAATATTGAAATAATAAGAACTTTACTTTTTCTGTAAGAAACATAAAATTTTTTATAAAGATCGATAGCTTGATGCATGTACGCACAGCTGTGTACCTATTATGTCAATTATTTTTAACTAATTCAAAATCAAACTGTATTTCAGATCAGAATAAATTTAGAAGATTAAATTAAATTAAATATTAATGATTCATTGATTAGCGTTTAAAGCTTAAGAAGGCTCGAGAGTTTATTAAAGCAGCGGCAGCCGATAGAAATCTACTTGAATATTTTTATTTATATCTATTAAATCAAAACCCAAACTGTGCATGATAATTTCATTTAAATTCAAAATATAAAGTCTGTATTGCTGTCTATTTTGATTATTTAAATTAAGTGTATTTTCGATATGTAAAATCGTATATGTATGTATATAGATATATATTTTTTTCCGTGCACCCCAAAATCAACAAAAAATCTGCTTTGTGCACATCTAGCCACTACAGAAAGAATTTATAATAACCAATTATAGATATATTAAATACTTTTTCGGAATGCTAATAATTGTACATTGCACTTAACTTTAATAAATAATTAAATATTATAAGAATGTTTAGTCTCTTGCATATTTTGCTTAAAATCCATATTTTAACAACAAAAACTAGTTCAACTTGGTGCCGTCCGCCTATAGCTTGGTAATCTATAATTTAGTTTATTTCTCTTGTACCAATTGAAATAATAAAAATTTATCATACAGAAAATTGTCCATTGAGAACTAAAGAATAGTTCTGTATATACTATGTTATTTCTTTTCATTTAAAATAGTCAATACCAAGGGCAAAGTTTTTTTTATGCATCGAATAGTAACGAGCGATGAACTTCTGATTCAGAACATTCTTCACTAAACCTAAGCGAAAAACATCATGTGTGAACCGAGACAACTGGCATAAAACCGTTACTACAGCCAAAGCAATTTGATCAGAAGGTTGTTATGCCTTGTGTTTTCTAGAGACACTCTGGAGCAATTTATTATGATCGATCAGAACATGAGACAAAACAGCACAAAACAATTTTATGTTTAGTAATATTTGATATAGGTAATAGGAACGAGTCGTATAGTTTGATTCGGAGCAAGCTGCGCTCCAAATTCACAAAAATATACTATATCTATCTACTGATCGACACTTTTTTGTGTTAGATTCTTACGAATTCTTAAATTATTATGAAAATGTGGGAAAAATGGGCAGAAGCATGCGGTTTACCCCTAAATAATCAAAGAAATTTTATTAGTATACGAAATTCACTATTTGCTTGAAATATGTCAAAATGTATTTTGATCAATTCCAGATTGATGGATATATTATAAGCTTGGTGTATAATATATATATAATACAATCATACTTGATGATACCATTTTTAAGAAACATTAATTTTTCTAAATTATATACATACACTGAACAAAAAACTCTGTATCCAAGTAAATATTTTGTTGTTTTGTGCCAAGTAAATTATTTTCTTAAACTAAGAAAATATTTTCTTCAATGAAAGAAGTATTTATTTGGAACAAGAAGAGTTCATTTAAATCGGAATCAATTCTATCTCATTCTTATCATTTAAATTTTTTCTTTACGTATACGTTTAACATTAGAAGAACCGTGATTTTATTGAAAATTCCAACGGATGGTATTGAGCGAAACGAAAATAAACTTTAATTTTTGGTTTTTCAACCTTTAAACACTAACATTTACATTTTTGAAAAAAAATTTGACTCATCATAGATCGACAAAATTATATTTATTCATAAAAATATCTTTCGTTAATAACATTTTTGCATCATAATCATTGTCGTTTGAAACTAGGGCTAAAAAATTCTCCTCTACCGAAACGCTTTGCATACGAATGAAGCCATGATCTACAGCTGCACAACACACAATTAATGTTTCTAATATTTTAGTAAAATTTTGAATGGACATTTTTTCATTTAATTTTAAATCAACCAACTTTTTTATACAATTTCTCTTGTACTTTGATAATGTAGCAGCCATGTCTAAGGAATTTGTTAGTTTCTTAAGATTATTAACAGAAACTATATCTTCTAAGAAATTATATACCCTAATTAAGAAACATAAACAGAACAACGTTAAATATTTTAAATAAAAACATTGACAAAAAAATAAACGAAGAAAAAATCCTGACATTATTTGTCTCATAAAAAATATCTTCTAAATATATGACTGGAAGCAAATTTCGTTCAAGCAAGTACAACATTTCATATTTCATATATTTAGTAAAAATTAAAGGTACAATATTTAGTTCTAAAAGGAGGATCGTAAATGCGTACAGTTTTCCTTGACAAGATATGTGAATTGTTAATGAATAGTGAAAGTCCTTTAAGTTTACCGTTGCTAAGAAACAAATACATGATCCAAAACTCTAGTAACCGTTCTATCGTCTTCAAACTTAAAAAATAGTTCTTAAAAATAGGTTTATTAAAATTTTTAATTTTATAATTAATCTACTTGAACCGTCTGTTTTTGTTACTAATAATATATCAGCTATAAATCGATCTTTAAATATATTGCACGGGTTTTTGTTTCGAAGGGGATTTTATTTCGGAAATTCTTTCAAATGATGAAATTTCAATTAATGACGAAAATTGCATTATGTAACCTAGAACTGCCCTAGATAAATCTAATAACATTTGATGATAAGAATTTTTTTTCACATTTTTTTGAATTTATTATGAAACTTCCGAGTATTTTATTTATTTTTATATTCTTAGTCAAGCTATATAGCTTACAGAAACCATATATTATAAAATAATAGTACCTTGAAGTAGAATTCTATTATAGTATTCATTACATTTAAATTGCGTGCTATTAAATAATGCTATTTTGATTTCGTGAATTTTTCTATACAAGAAAAATATACAAATGTTCATTGTATATTTGAAATAAAATGCATTCTCCATTCAATACGAAGAAAATAGAATTGATAAATGAAAAAAGAAAATAAATCAATCAAATCTACTAAAACGTTATAATTATGTGACTTAATTTTAACGTAACGATTTATAGAGCACTGAAAAACAAAATCGATAAAAACGAAAATCTTTGCTTGTAATATATTAAAATTTTTTTCTTCGTTCTCCGCGCTTTTCTAATGGGGATAATTGTTTGTCAAAATTAGTCCACATAAAGATTTCAAACAATTTTAAATAACACAAAAACCAAATTTAAAATTTCGTTAAATTTAAACTAAAAAACTAACAAATATTTATACCGATTTTCTAGTCTTTCTATCAACTTAATTATAACTATGACAGTGATATACTATTCTTATCTATAATCAGCCTTATACATATAGTTGAAATATAAAATCTAAAATTTAACATCACAATTAATTTGATCAGTATAAAGGACCATCGAACAGTACGCTTCTCCAAAAATTTTCGCATCTCCAACGCCCGACATTTCAAACATCACTGGCTTCTTTTCAGAGATTCAAGACTTCTCAGAGACAGTCAGATTATAATTTATTGATAAAATTATTTTTTATTGTTATATTTGAAATTCTATATTTCAGCTATTCTACAAAGGTGATTAGAAATAAGAATTACAATTAACTCGTTAAAAAGACTTTCAGGCCGATCAAAATATGTTTTTACACTGCTTTATATCGTTCGGCGTAAGTAAAATTTTTAATTTCAATTCGTTAAATTTACTATTGTATTTTATCAAAAAAATACCATAAAGAGTTAGTTTCACTAAATTCCTGCATACCAAATATAATTAAATACATAAATACATATAAATGGCAATTTTCGTTGAGATTTTAGTGCATAACAAACATGATTAATACACAAATAAATGATTTAAATCTAATTTAACATTTATTTGAATAGCTAAATTTTATACACCGGTCTATTGAAAGAAAAAGAAAGGCATCATTTGCCTTACTTTAGAGCGGATCTTTTAACATACCTCGGTAAGCATCAGACGTAAGGATTTGCAGTTAAATGAATGGTAAACCAGGGATATTTAACCGGAACTGAAAACTTTCACCATCACAAATGTCTCTTGACTTGAAAAGCAGAGAAATATAAAGATACATTTATACACTATAAGTACGTTATAAGCCTATACAAAACAAAAATATAGATAAGAGAAGGAATTTTTCGACTTTTACACTTCCATTTTATCGCAGGAAAATATGAGCTTTCTTTCTTCGATACGTGGAAATGTACTTGTGTATCCGTGTATTTAGGGTCGGATATAGGGAATGATTTGCATTTTTTTTTTCATCTTTTGTTTTTATCGTTTAGAAGAGAAAGTTTCATTGATGTCCGTGAAAAATCTTCTACTCACGACTAAAAATATATAAAGATTGGATACATGCTTGTAAATTATCGTAATTTATGCAACAATAAGTACGGACGGTGTACGCGCCATTTGCGCACCTGTACGCTCGTGAGGAACTTCAGGCATTATTATTCAACCGCCTGCCTTCAAGCTATTAAACCGTGCGCAAATACTCACGGAAGGGTCCAAATTATTTTTTAAATAACACGGGGCGCTTCGTTTACACTGCCTCCTTTTCATTTTATACACCTGGCCTCGCGACAATACAACGATTAAACGTTAAAGCGCGCGTTAGATCAGAGCGTACACAGCGATCCGCGAAGCGAGATAGAGCGAGCTCTCGGTTTATAAATAAATAGATAAGCGCGCAACCTACGTCCTATCCTACCTATATCTATACACGTACTTTTTTCCTTTAGCGGGCGCGGCGCAACGCGAAGTTGCAGATTATGATAATTATCGAGAGCTCCTCGAGGTCCACACAGTGACGTCCATTATTAATAATAATCATATATCTCATCTCGAACGTCTAACCTGCAAACTAAATTCAGAAGGAGAGGAATCATGAAAACCACGGGGATAAAAGCGAGAACTTAGTGCGCAGCGAGGAAGACAGAACTGTAACAACAACAACAAGACGAACAGGGGAAAAGAAAAATCCGAGAAAGAGAGACAGGGAGCGTGAGACATGCCGATGGCAATCAACCGGGCGCTGCGCTGCCGCAGAGTTCCGATATTTCTCTCGGCTCGTTTCGCCGGCGCGGCCCAGCCGGGTCAACGGCGGCTACAGGCCGCTACGAGCTACAGGCACTACAGCGAGGGCGGCGGCGGGGAACACGAAGAGATCTTCCCACCATATCGGAGACTAATCGGCAATCGGGAAATCGTCGCTCACGGAATAAACGGCCAGCCGACTTACGTGGACTGCTGCGAATTCCCCTATCCAGCCATACGTTACCGCGAGTGCACCCCCGAGCTCATGGTAACATTGGTAGCATCCTATGTGTGTGTCTGTGTGTGTGCGCGCGCGCGCGTGTGCTTATACTAAAAAATGTATATTCTTAAATTGGGAAAGTACCTTCGTAAATGAAGGAAGTATTTACTTGAAACAAGAAGAGTCCACTTAAATCTAACCACTTCGACTCAAATCTATTGAATTTTTTTTTTTTTGATTTCAGAAACTGATTTACTTGGTACAAAACAAGTAAATATTTATACGATATCAGAAAAAATTTTTTCATTGTATTACTATAACCTACCCTATTTTCTTCCTTATGTTGGCATATATTATATAGGGTATCTATGTCAATTTTTTAATAATTCAATCGCTCGTGCTTTCCGCGTAGTTTTTCTCGTTATCTTGAACTTTGTTTTGGTTTTTCTTTACTATCTTTTTGTTTCGCGTAAAATTAATGTTAATTAACAATCAGTCACATTTCTTCTTTGTAATTTTATTTATATATTTTCTTTAAATGTATTTTAGTAATATTTTAAACAATTTGGTATACGATTCACTTGAAAAATATCTGATTTGTAACATAATGAATCAGTGTCATAGTAAATTAGACTGATGATTTGGCGTAGTTTATCGCATTATTCCTCCAAGATTTATCCTAGATGAGAAATTTTTTTTTAAGAATTCCCTACCAGTCAACTTTTTCATTCATTGTTCTTTCATACTGCTGATATCGCTTGTCAATGATAGCACCAGAGCAAAGACCATAAATTATGATATGCCGCCATCTTATGATACAAAATATTTACAAAGATCAATTAATCTTAACTTCTATAGTCTACATATTGACATATTATATCTGCAAATGGATTACGAATGGAATAAAAAAATACTTGACAAATCCTGCTAAATCATCAAATAATCGATCATATACTTTATACTTTACTCTATTTTTATGATATTATTATGTTATAAAAAAACTTATCATAAACGACAGAATAAAGTTGATAATAATATTGAAATAACATTAAAAAAAAAAAAAAATTATTAGATCTGACCATTTGTAATGAATTTATTACCCAGCCTAACTATATATATGTGTGTGTGTGTGTGTTCATAATCTTACATTAATACCCGTACAAGCAATGCTTTTACATTTTGGCATAAACTTAACGGCAAAACCTACGATAATCTAGGCGATGCGTGAGAAAGAGCGGGGCGACTGGAGAAAACTGACCCTGGACGAGAAAAAGTATTTGTACCGAGCGAGTTTTCGACAGACGTTCTCGGAATTCGATGCGCCGAATACGGAATGGAAGAGAGTCCTGGGCATATTGCTAATGCTGCTGTCCGTCGGTCTATGGGGGAACATCTTCGTCCATCATTATGGTACATTATTTAAATATTTCTTTCCGCTAAATTCTTGATTTTTTTTCTTTGTTTTTTTTTTGTTGTTGTTGTTTTTACTCTTAAAGTAAAATTCACTATCTACTTTCGCGTGGATTAATCGGCCTCGCACTCGTGTGCGCGCGCGCAATAGTGTCGATTACATTTCATTAATTTGTTTTTCTGAAATTTGCATTAGAAAAAGGACGATAAATGAAATATTTGATTTCTGTGAGAAAAAAACAAAGACGGAAATAATGTCGGGAGCTTACCTTCTTAGCCGTGGCAGTTCGAAGACCCCGATTATCATAAGGATCTTTTCAAAATTTTCGGAACCGTTTGACAAACGGTGCGCGCGTCTGTCTTGCTTTGTATATGTTTTCGTGTCCGAGAATCGAGCTGGTTCTCAGAGGTTTCCAATGGGGGTAACGTAAATTTTCTCGCCAATAATCTCGATGCAGGCCGGAAATGCTTTAATTCTAAAAAAAAAAAAAAAATAAATTGCCCTTAAACTATTGGTCCGAGGCTCGGTGACAACGTGATGCAGTAATTTTTTCTTGTTATTATATCTCCGTAAATTTGCGCTGTACGCACGATCTGCTGATTAAAAATATGATATTCAAAACTGTTATATATAATTTTGCAATTACACGTGTATTAATACGTAGAAAATTCAGTCTATACGTAAAAGTGCGTTCTTTGATCACGTTATATTCATTCGGCAAACTGTGGCTCTTTTTTTGAAATTGAAATATGTTCTTTCGTTAACATAAATTTGAGTTTATTGTTAATCCTAACCACTTCTTGATGGATACTTGTTTTTCTTTTTTTTTTTACTTGAAATGTGGTCTGCGTATAAAATTAGAAGAAGAATTTTAAATATTAAGCATTATTATGGATTTTTTTACGTTATCTTGAGCATTGAATTTGTATTTTAAGCATTAAAAAAATATATAATAACAATAAGATTTTCCTTATCGAAATGCATATCCTTACTGAAAGTTTGATTAGTCTTTATTGACAAATATACTTCTTGTATTTAGAAATATGCTAACTCATAAAATATCGGACAAAAATTAAAAAAAGAATTTAGAACAAAAGCCTTAATTGTATTAAATGTAGATTAAAAAGTCTGAAAACGTATTGTAGTAGAGCGAAAATTCTAAGTCCTCCGTATGTACGATTAACTTTCTTCAAGTCCATTTTTTAAATTGTTATATCACTTTAAACAGCCATTATTTACAATCGTACTAAATTTTTTAAATTTCACTCGTATATTTTTTTAATGGACGCAAGACATGAAAATATGACCTCATATTTATATCAATATTTATATCAATTTATATATATATATATATATATATATATATATATATATATATATATATATATCAGACTAATGCAAGGTCTATTTTCGGAGCAAAAATTTGAAGCAAGGCTTCAATCAAAACTGAAGCATTTCCGGCCAAGCGACGACGTATGCGTTAAACGAAATTATAAAAATAGGAAAAAACGTAAAGTAAAATAAAGCACAGTAAATTGTACGCGCGAAAGAACGCGTCGATATTGCTAATTTTATAACGAATCTTTCTCTCTTCACCACATCCTCCATCACCCCTCACTCACTTTCTCTCTCTCTCTGTCTCTCTCTTCCCGCAGTGCAAATCGACTTTCCACAGTCGTTGAGCCTCGAGAGCAGGACCGCCCAGTACTATCGACAGATTAAAATCAACGCCCGGCCGATTAGCGGAATTCGCCCGCCGCCCGGCGCCCAGAAGAGGGTCCACCCGAGGACGAAGGAAGAGTTGGATTACATATTGGCGCAGGAGGCCGAGCTCGAGAAGGGCGGCGAGGATTGAGGACCCTGCGACGCTTTCTCTTTTATTTAGCAATATATATGTATGACCCATCTATATATGCACGTGTGTGTACGCTCGCGCGCTTGCATATAAGCTGCGCAGACTTCTCAGGGCGTCTATAACATATGATATAGGTACACGTGTACATATATATATATATATATATATATATATATATATATATTTATATATATTTATATATGTATATGTTACAGATCCCACGCGGCGTCGTTACGAATTTATTAATTTATATACCGTCGAACGTACGATATTACATTAGCGCACTTTTCATAAATAGATACAATTGCGTGCGACTGTGACTTTACATATACGACACTGTTCTCGCCCTTGTCGATGCGTCGGAGTTGTAGCGCTATATCCGTTCGACTTTTGTAGCGACCACAAGTCTCGACAGGCACAGAATTCTAACTTGGTTTTTCATTTATTTTCTTTTTTTTTTTTTCATTAAGTTTAAAATCAATCCGTCTGTGCTTAATGCAAATTTAATCGAACGATATTATGTTAGTTTTACGTTTAAAAAAATAAATAAATTATTAGATTTCAATCGTATAATTTGCTCTTAATACATCTTTGTATCAACTGGTCCTAATTTTTTGAATGGAGATAATTTGTATTCTAAGGGATGAAGGAAGAATGTGAAAGGCTGCATCAGTCAGCGGAATTCAGTTTTTTTTTTTTTTGTTCAGCAATAATTGAAGTATACAATGTGAATTTGTGCTGGTTTAAGAAAAAAAATGCGTTCTCTGTAATAGTAAAAAAAAAAACTTTGTTTTTTCATATCAACACATGTACGTTCCAAATAAACTTTTATCATTATTATTTTCAAAATGAAATCTTTGTTATCTCAAGTCACCTGCATTCACCCCGTTTAATTGCATCAGAAGTCCAATATTCCGACCTAAATCTAAGGGGACATGCCAATTTTAAATTACAACAAAATATAATAATAATATATATATAGACTTTCTTTTGCACCATACGGAGACATTATTAGCTACAATTGGTGGAGTTTCAGACCTATTTAAATCCATATAATTTAGAGCTATAATAGGCGGTACGTATAAAATCCTAATTCACTGACCGGAGGATTCCAATTCAATCAATGGATGAAAAGAGCTCAAATTTGTGAATATTGTTCAATATATTGATTTTAGTCTGAACAAAGACAATTTGATTTCAGCAAATAGACAAAAAAAAATTACAAATATAAATCTGCGAAAATTAATCAATAATTAACTAAAAAATCAATAATATGCGTATAAAACTTTTTCTAAATGTCCAAATTAAAATCTTTCTATTCAAGCCATAACAAATGCATTTAACATAAGATTTTTATCGTCAGTGAATTTAGATTTTTTTTTACTTACTTCCTATTACAGCTTCAAATCAAGTGGATTTAAATAGGACTTAAAATCCTCAAATTATAGCTAATAATGACAAATTATTGTTAAAAAGATAAGTTTTATATATAAGATTTATAACATAGTTCAAATTCTTTTTTATTTTGTAATTGAATGGGGCAGTATACCTTTGTATGTCTAATTATCTGTGAAATTTCAATACAACAACATTTCTCTCCTTTTCTTTCTCTTTTCTTCAAACTTTTCTTCATCAACATCGATTATGTTACAGGTCCAAGTTTATATAAGTAGTATTGCTCTATCTTGCCTATTTTCCTTATATCTTCGTATGAAAGCATTTTTTTACTATAATTATGGATACTTTGCTGCACGTGAGCTATCTTCAGTTTTTCAATAAATAATACGTACGGACGTCATGTATAGTTATAACTACATTACAAGTGAATTCAATATTAATTTTATTAAAAGTGCAATTAAAATCCTGATTATCATTACCCAAAAAATTTACAGTGATATCTTTTTATATTATATATTTCTAATGTTTTAATGTGGATCTGAAATTGAATGAAATGATAAGCGATAAATCATGAAAAAATGGGAGAAGCGACAATTTTTTATTAGAACATATCGTAAAAGCTAATAAAGTAAGTTACCAAAACATGGCTTTAATTTTCAGATGGTTTTTGTTACCCTAAACATTACAAATAACGCTGTTTTTAAACAATTTTGGCCAAATTGCATGACTTTTGCATTCTTTGAAAAAGTACAAACGTTATTTTGATGTCATACAGACTTATACATTCAAATGACGTTGTTTTCATTGAAATATGTTACATTTTCGCGGATATATCTCATTTGTAGTTGTTCACCTTTCTGAATTTTTTGTATCTACCAATTTATTGGCCTAACATAGACGTAATACTTATATTCGTTTTTTTTTTGAGTAGAGAATACAAAATGCTTTTGAATGGGATATGTCCGGCAAAAAGTAATATATTTTTACAAAGTCAACGGAATTCGAAAAAGTATATTATAAGACTTGCACTTTATGATTGCGTTTCTGTTATTAAAAAAGAAGCAAAAACAAATGCGTATGCCTAGATTACCTACAAAAATGAGGTACTCTTCAATTAGAGTTTCTCAAAAGCTTAAAGTGATCAAGGGATTTGGAAGTCGAATTCCAATTAAGCGTGTCAAAAACAATTTAATAATTTAATTTTATAGTGTAAAAGGTACCTTCAGGATTTTTCATAAAACTTAGGTGCACATCGTTTGAATAAATATATATAAAAGTATCTTTACTGAAAATCCGAGGGAATAGATATGTTATAAAGAGTATGGATATCTCGAAAGCAAAATGCTTCCCTGAGATGCTATAAATTATTGAAAAAAGGGCCAAAACATGCGCTAATTTGATCGACTTTTACCTTTTCATCTTCTGTGACTCAATCAAAGTTAATCTGAAGATCGCGTGGTACTTTATATAACACTTTTCAATATTGTTTTCTCGATAGGGTTAAAATTTTTTTTTCTCCATATTACAGTGAATTACACGCGCGCGCGCGCGCATATGTATTATGTACGTGTGTATATGTGTATTCCTTGGGACGAGGCATTAAGTACCGGCCCCAAGAAAGTTTCCAGCCGCGCGCGGGACCGTCGCCGTTGTCCTCTGTAGGTCGACCGAAGAGAATTCAAGAAGAAAGAGAAAAAGAAAAGGAAAATAAGCCCGCGAGAGGCATCGCATCGCATATATAAAGGGCCTCGGATGCTGGCCTGTGGTGCACATGCGCGCGCGCCTTAGCCACGGAGTTAATAAACCTTTAAAACTCCTTCTGATAGAAAAGTAAACTTATCGCCTGCTCGTTCCCAAGCGATGACTAAGTAGAAAAACGCCCGAATAGCATATATAGGAGCGTCGGTGATAGCGAGAAAGAGAAATGGAGTATAATAGGCGCGCTGAGAAAAAAAAGCCGACGAAAGCCCGCCGTATATATATATATATATATATACACACGCGAGACAGTGGCGACGAGTACACAGTGTCTCCGCCTTTCTCTCTCTCTTTCTCTCTCTCTCTCTCTCTCTCTCTCTCTCTCTTTCTCTTTCTCTATCTCCCTCTCTTTCTCTCTTTCTCTTTCTCTATCTCATCTTCATTTTCACCTGGTAAAAGAAGCGTAAAGAATAAAAGAAAAAAAACCTGTTGAGTAATAACGCGGTTCTAAATCTAACGAGATTCTTCCATGTCCGGATTACGGAAGGAGAAAAAAATGTATATACATAAGATAGAAAAAGAAAGAGAAGATACAAGTGGAGGAGGAGGAGGCAAACAATCGAATAATTCGGGGTCGCGTCAACTCCCATTTATATATATATGTGTCTATATATATATACCCGTGGTGCATACAGTCACACACCCGTACCTTTAAACTCGAGCCCCCTCCCCCTTCACTTTACGCCTATGAATAATGAATGAACGCGCACCGTGAGTCGAAGAAGAATGCACGCGTGCTCGTGTATGTGTGCGTGCGCGCGCGTGTACTTGTGTATGTGTGTATGTGTACGAGTGATCACCTCTCCACTCGCATATCCTGATTACTAATTCTCTGACGTGTCCTGATGCCGTATATGCATATATATATATATATATATATATATATATATATATATATATATATATATATACACACATGAATATCTACATACGAACATACATACATGCATACACGCATACATTCATATATACGTGCATGCATGCATATCTACGTATATGAATTATATACGCGCGGATACACACGCACATGATCGCACAGGACGCATACGCGAGAGCCCCAGAGCGCGGACTACTTCCCCGCGCACGCAGCACTGACACCAAATCCCATATTTCGATGCTGTACGCGCGACGACGACGACGTCGCTCGCATATACTCGCAAGTATATATACATACAAAGAGAGAAAGAGAAAGAGATTCATACAAGTGCGCGTGATATACGGGCCTGCTTCACTTTCGGAGAGCCCCGTCTCTTTCAGCATCCGTATGTGCTTATATATTTATATATATGATCCAGCGCACTACGTGAAGCATCAATCGCTACGTGGAAGCCGAATGTTCTGATACGAAAACGCCTGTTTCGTCTTTTTTCACTACTCGGTTTCTCTGTCACTCTCTCTCTCTCTCTCTCTCTCTCTCTCTCTCTCTCTCTCTCTCTCTTTCTTTCTCTCTTGCGATTTTAAAGAGTAAGAGACGCTCCACCTTCATCATCAGTTTATCGATATTGTCTCTTTCTCTCTCTCTCTCTCTCTCTCTCTCTCTCTCTCTCTCTCTCTCTCTCTCTCTCTCTTACATGCCATGCCAATTATGCTAATGATGCTCGCGCGCACGGGTTATAACGGTTAAGCTGTTCGGACGGGTGGCAGTTTTCATTTCTATATATATATATATTCGTATAAGTGTATCCATTCGCTCGAGAGGGAAAAGCAAAAAACGCGCGACTGATGTACGAAAGAAATAAAAAAACAACAAAAATTATGTGCTCGAACAAGGCGATCGTCGATCGGTATAGGCCGTATACGGCCAAATGGAGAAAAAGTGTCCGAGAGAATGAGGAGATTTTCGAACTGATGTCTTTCGATTATATATATATATATATATATATATATATATATATATATATATATATATATACATGGACAGCACAGAATCCCAGAATTTCTAATTCTAGAAATATTGTACATATAGTTGTATATATAGTGTCGCCACCTGATTATACCGAACGGAGGATTAACAGTAAAAATTTGGCAGCCACCTATATGAGCTATAACTGTATATATACATATATATATATATATATATATATATATATATATATATATATATACACGACCGCGCTTTATTTCGATCGAATTCCCGCGGGGATACATTGAATCCATGAATTTACATATATATAGATAATTTTGGTTGTAAAAGTTCTTTTTTTACGGCAACGACGAGCGCGCTCGCGCGCCGACGATACGAGGTGCTCGAAACTCGTTTTTCGTTAATGTTTTCTTCTTATTCTTCACTTCTTTTCTCCCCGTACGGATCCTTAAAATTTTTAACGAGTTAAAAATCAAAAATAAAACCAAAGTAATGGGCGTGTCGGGCACGATTTCAAAAAAAAAATTCCTTCGCCGTCAAAAGATTCGGAATTAAACACGATACACTGTAACAATAAATTTATTTATTTTGTCTCTTATAATATTTCAACTTTAGGAGTATAATATTGCACAGTAAAATGTTAAACATTCGTTTACATTTAATCGATGCAGTATATATATATATATATATATATATATATATATATATATATATATATATATATATATATAGGCTTGGCATAAAACGTAAAAGGCCAAGGCGAGTTTATAAGCGTGCCCATATCTTTCGGCGCGTTAAAAATGCGAACGAGAACATCTTCAGGAATGTGTAACGATGCCGAGCGGATTATACGTTACAATGTAAGACCTAAATACTTTCACCGATTTTATGATTGATAGAGACAGAGGTGGAGCTTAATATGCCATGTAATCCATTTGTTATTATAGCTTTGAGAAATACGAAGATTAATGGGTTAATAACGAAAAGAAAGGATTAATTATGAATGATTGGGTAACTTGTACAGAATTTTCATTTTTTTTCTTTGATTTTTTAATAAAGATCCAGTAAAATTAACGGTCAAAGTGAAAATACTGCGTATTTTCTAGTGACAATTGGGTGATTCTATAATTTTGAAAAAATTCTTGAATCCGCATAAATTAACGAGAGAACGAAAAAAGAAATGGAAATAATGAAATGAATAAGGACAATCATCTTCTTTAGATAAATAATAAAAATAATCAGGTAAACTTAAAGATTTTAAATCAAGCGCGATACAATATCTATTTGAAGTTTTTTTTTCTGTAACTTTAACGAACATTTTTCTAAATAAATATACCAAAAATCAAACGATCTGACTTTGAATGTTCCTTCTTTTCAAAACCTATATAATTTATCATTGAGCAAATAGATTGTCTCGATAATTTTAATCTGTTTCCGCCCGAATTGTCCTAAATCTTGCTATTTCTTTAGTTGACGAAATCCATAATACGAAGTCATTGAATCTTGTTCGAATACATATCTTAATGTAGTTTTTCGTCTTTTTCAGTGGCCCTAACCCCTTACTCTTCATATCGTTCTCCGCTTTCCCGATCTAAGGCCGACAAAGAAAAAAATAAGAAAATTCATTTTTATAAAATCGTAGTTTTAAACGTAAAGGATTGATCAGGTCGTCCCAGGATTCTTAGTTCGATAGGATAAAAATTTTATTATTTAATTATGTATTAATTACATACTTATTGAAATGCATCGTTTCGTTCGTAATTTCAAAAACTCGAACATAATATAGCTTATTATTTCTCGAAAAATTTACCCGCGCCCACTTTTCCTGCATATTTATTTTCTACTATTTAGCACAACCGCATACATTTGAAAATTGCACAACAATTTTAGCGCGGATCGGCATGCGAGCTTTGGGAAATGCGTAATTATTATTCACGGCCAACAAATAACGAATTCGATTTATGAGCAAGAAAATAAAATGTTTATCATTCGAAAATCTGCCCTGTATTTCAGCCAATCAAAAAGGGAAGGAAACGAATATTTTTCACCGCACTAATCAGAAAATCGCATATATAAAGAATTTTTCGACCTTGCTAAACTTGACGCGCCCCAAAAACTGTCTCCAAGGGGGAGTTCATAAAATTCGTGGTCGTATAAAAATATAATATTGTATTGTAATTGAGTTTTATTTTAAATCCTAAGATTTTTTATTCTTTAGAAATTAATTCTTTAGAAAATTCTTTATAAATTTCTGTTTTACTTTAATGTGGAAGAGATAAAAAGAAAAAGATATAGAGAAACTAAAATTTAGGGAATTTCAACCATAAATGTGTTGAGAATCGGAACGCTTTTAGGTTAACATCTTCAATTATTCGAAATACGTTAATCTATCTATATACAGTAGTTATTATAGATTTCAATAAATAATTAAGCACAAAATATATACTTATATATATATATATATATATATATATATATATATATATATATATATATAGACAGACACACGTCCGCGCGCATCCGCGCGTCGCACGATCGGTACTTTAAACTTGTCAATCGACTTCTTTCTCCTGACCCGATTGTCTCGTTAACCCTTCCCCTCGGCCGTGCGGCGCTTTTCAAAATTCTCCACCTGCATCCGACTCCTCTCGCTTCGGTAAACATATATATGAATAATATAATCCCGCGACGCGTCGAGGAACTTCAGTTTCACCCGTGCAAACATTAAAGCTGTATATATAAAACCGCGAAAGTAACCCAATCCCAATGCGGGGAGGGAGAGCTCCTCGAAGAATCCCAACAACAACAACAAAAAAAAAAAAAATTCCTCCCGATAAAACAGCTCCCGTATCTACATATATACAATACCTGCAGCTTAAAAAATGTGTAGCCGACCATCCTCTTTAGCTTTCCTTAAGTGTAAGTATATGTGTATGTATATATGTATATAAATGTCTAAAATCCGCGAAAGACCCGGAGCGCGGCGCACCTCCTCCTCCTACTCTTCGTTCTCCACGTGGACGTACATTTAGCGAAGGCATCGTGCCAGGAGGCGCGTGGTCCCCGCCCAGACGACGACGTTCTCGTAGTAGAGGAGAGGAAAGGCGCGTCGCTCGCGCCCGCGATCAGCCGCTAAGAGAGATAGAGAGAGAAAGAGAGCGAGCACATTCAGAAGGCACCTGTGGCGCGCGGTCGATTCGAGTCGGTTACACACGCGCGCGCACATACATACATGCGGCAAGGCACGAAGGAGAACGGAAGAGAGAGATAGAAACACGGAGAAAGAGAGCCGCCTACGGGGATGAGAGAAAGAGAGAGGGGAGAGAGAGAGAGAAGGACGGGCAGAGTGGTGGTGGCGCCCGGTATAAAAGACTGATCGGTCGGCGCTTCCTCTTCGTTTCACACTCTCACCTCGGCACAGGAAGGTGCCCCCCCGCGAGTGCTCAGCACAGGGAAAGACAGAAAGAAAAAGAAAGAGAGGGAAAGAGAGAAAGAGAGAGAGCGGCAGAGAAGAAATCGGACGTAGTTTTCCCGAGGAGGAGGACTAACCAGGAACCCTCAGCATCCTTTCGAATAAAGGGTGAGTGCCGTGTGCGCGTCTGGACGCAGTTTTTGCCGATTTCCGAGCGACGATGTGCACTTGTGACGCGATAATCCTAAGTGGACTAGGGATTGGCAAATTTTTTTCTATTACTTTTTTATAATAATACATGTATAGGCGATTTTTCGTTTCGCGCGTGCGCGTGATCGGCTATCGGTTCAGATGCCGGTCGAGAACCAAAGCAGCTCGCGCGTGCTTCATTCGTTAATTTAGAGCCGTGAATTTTGTTACGATCTGTATAGTACAATTAATATGTAGTGATTTGATTTAAATTTAGCAATACCTAGAGTTGGAATCTGTGCGCGGAGATCAAAGATAACGTAAGAAATCGAATCGGCAATTA
The DNA here is from genome assembly GCA_018907035.1 of Sycobia sp. Sy_11. Classification (NCBI taxonomy): domain Eukaryota; kingdom Metazoa; phylum Arthropoda; class Insecta; order Hymenoptera; family Epichrysomallidae; genus Sycobia; species Sycobia sp. Sy_11. Next base: position 1,362,430 of record JACCIC010000021.1, read on the forward strand.
ATGAATGTTCTAGGAGCGAAGGATTCTTTTATGAGAGTTAACGATTTTTGCAAATGACGACTGATCGGTAAGAAGTAATTATTGGATACAAGTTGAAAGTTATTTCTTTGAAGATCTGACGAATTCCTTAAAACAAACAAGGCCGTCCATTGATAAATATTAGAATACGGAAGGATCGTTTTCAGAACATGCAGGATCGGTAATAAATAAACATTCCAGAATCTCCGAAAAGGATTCTGTTTGAGCGCTAACAAGTTTTGAAAATCACACGAACGGTGATAAATAAATGTTCGGGAAAAGATGAATTAACTTTTTTTAATGGTTAATAATTTCTATATATCATACTAGATCGTTATCAAATAAATATTCGAGAATGAACGAAAAGGACCCTTCTCGCAGGCGAAAGATTTTCATAAATCGAGCCAGATCGGTAATAAATAAATATTCAAGAATAGACAAAAAGCATGCTTCACGGAGGCTAACGGTTTTTACGAATCGCACCAGATCGGTAATAAATAAATATTCGAGAATGGACGAAAAGGATCCTTCTCGGAGGCGAACAATTTTTATAAATCACGCCAGATCGGTAATAAATAAATATTCGAGAATTGACGAAAAGGATCCTTTTCGTGGGCGAACGATTTTTCTACGGAATAACTTTGAGCGGCCATTCGTACATAAGTAAAAAAAGCGCTCAAATTAATAAATTTACGTTCGATTCTCATTCGGTGAAAACACCTGCCCTCCTACCACCCCTCACCCGCCCCCCTCCGTTCTCTCTACACCTCTGATTGCAGAACAATCATGAAGTTGGCGGTGGTGTTGGCACTGCTCTGCTGCCTGGCGTACGGCGCCCTGGCCACGCCGGTGCCCAACAGTCCGAAGGTCGTCCAGGTCCACCAGTCGAGGCAGGTCGCCACTGGCGGAGCGGCGTCCGCAGCGGCCGCCTCCTCGGGGGCCGCGCCCGTCGCCGCGTCGAGCACCGACGACGACGACGACGACGACGACGACGATGACGACGTCGATCTCGACATTACCGGCGAGGACGACGACGACGACGACGACGACGACGACGAGGATGACGACGACGACGACGATTATCTCGAGAGGTTCATCGACGAGGTTCTCGGAGGTGAGTCCAGGAGATCGATTTTATTAGTTTGTTCCTTCTTTGTCTTTTTTTTTTCTTGTCTCACGAAATTTATGCACGATATGCATATATATGGCCGTCAATTGGGGGAAAAATTTATAGAGTCGCGTATTTTTCGAGTAAGATGCATTAAATTTGTGGTATTTTATGAGAGGTTGTTGTTCTCTAGTATTTAAATTGAGAGTAACACCATGAAATAATCTCTAATAAAGAATAACGCGATTTATTAACGGCCCGCTATACTTTTTAAAAGGCGTTACATTATACGTTAGTATTTGTAAGAGTCGCGTTACTCTTCGTTATCAATTGGCAAACCAGGTTTTATTTCTCTTAAGAATTTCGAAAAATGCCACCTTTTTGTATAAGATCTTAAAACTGCTAAGCGGTGCTACCTCGAAGATGAAGTATCTATATAGGAAGAACATAACAATAAAAATATTATTTTTCGTTCGGTTTTATGCGTGCATAAAACTAAAAAGCATCGCCTGGTCAGGATTTCATTGCAATTCGAAAAAGTACACTGAGAAAAAAAGAATAGCTAGAAACAATTGAGTCCAATAAATATTCATGCAAATAGTAAGGAATTCTATTCAAATAAAGGTTTATTCGTTTAACGCGAATCATTCAATATCATCGGTTCGCACGAATGAAATAAAGCCCCGGGCAAATTTGATCGACAGCGCAGGCAGACGCCAAGAAATTGAGATTTTCTTTTCGCGGCATTATTTCAGCGCTCGATATTTAACGAGCAAATTATACATCCGCGTCCGCGCGTCACTGAATCATTGGTAACCTCGATCCACGGGCTCGCGTCCCAATTATCGACACTTTCGACCGCATCTCATTACGGGATCCCGAAGACGCCGGCGGTGCCCGCTGTTATTCGCGTATTAACCGCATAAATATATAACGCGAGTAATGGACTCGGCAGATAATTCATTGGCGGAATCCGCGCGCCTGGACGTTCGGCGCGTTTTCACGAATATCTCCCCGCTGCCAACGCGCCCCCCTTTCGTTTATACGGATATCCTCCGCGGGCGGAAACAGCTATACCGATTAATTAACCGTTCGTCAATCTCGACGGCAGCGCGTCGCACAGCCGCAAATAGCCGGTGAAGAAGGAAAATTTCCGAAAACCCGCTCGTGTTGTCCGAACCCCCTGTCCTCTTCTCCCCTCTGCCGACGACGCCGACAATTAACGTCGCGACGAATATTACACGGGAGGGGCATCGAGAGAGCCGCGTAACTGTGAATATGAGCCGCGCATCGTACATGTACATATATACATATACATATATATGGAAACACTACGTATACATTCAAACGCAGAAACATACACACGCGCGCACACACACAAATCTATAAAGGCATACACGCGTTATACGGAGAATAATGAGACGGCCTAACGGCTCTTCCGTATACACCTCGCTCCGCGCGGGTCGTCCCATCGGCTGAAAAATCTCCGCCGAAGACGGCGTTGTAATATAGCCTTTATTCCTCCTCCTCCTCCTCCCCCCCCCCCTACGCGCCTGCCACTGCGGCGCGGGCCGCTCATCCGTCCTCCTCTGCCCCGATCTTTTCCGCCTTATTTTATTTTTTCTTCCCATTTTTCCTTCTTTTTTATCCTCTCCCACTTTTCGTGCGGCGCGCGCACGAGAGCAAGGCATGCGCGAAAATTCCGTTACATGCGTATATATGGAGTGTATGCAAGCACGCTCGCGTTCACCATACAGGTATACGCATACGCGCGCGCGCACACACACATACGCGGGGAGAGAGAGAAAGAGAGAGAGAGAAGACAGGCACTGGCAAGGCACGAGCCTATAATACGGGCTCGAGTAACGGTACTCGAAGTTTCGAGCGAGTGTTTGGTTCACGCATGGCACATGTATGTGTGTATATGCGTGTTTATATATATATATATATAGGGAGTTCCTTCGCCCGGCTCTCGCTCTTTAAACACCGAATTAACATAAACGATACGGGGGGGGGCGAGGGGGAACACCGTGGAATTTCTGAAAACCGGCTGGTCGGAAGGTTTGTTCCTGTATCTACATGTATACAGATACACGCTCTCTTTTAACCGTCTTTTCTCTTCCTCTTTCACTCGATCGACACAGATATTTGAAGCTCGCACGCGCGCCTTTCAATTCTTGGCGCCTTGTATATATATATACGCTTTCCGCGCCATGTTATGCATGCGCAGTGCAATCGTCCGCGCGCCATATAGCGCATGAATTTTTAATGGGACGCGAACGGGCGACATCGCGACGGCGCGGCGCGGCGCGCGTGTCCGATAGAACCGGAACCTTCTCTACTTAATCGAGCGCGCGCGCGAGCGCTCTCTCTCTCTCTCTCTCTCTCTCTCTCTCTCACTCAGCGTCGCGCCGTTCGACGGCAACGGTCTCCGCGTCACTGATCTACGCGAATTGTTACCTTTTCAAAACCTCCTCTTCTGTGTCATATTATTGCTAAAATTACCCCCCGCCTTCCCACCCTCGCCCTCACGCCACTTATGCCGTATATAAAGAGGCTAAATGACCGCGAAGTTCCCATTTCTCGAAGATACTCGGTCGAGCGTGAAAACAATGCTGTGAAAATAAATGTCCGAGCGGTCGAACATTAAATCGGTAACTAGCTCGACTGCGTTTTGAGTGCTTTTAACGCGTTATTCCCCCCTCTCCTCCTCCCCCGTCCACCGCCGTATGATGCCAATTGACCTTTTTTCCCCGTAACGAGGATATTTTAAGCCGCTTTTTCAGTTTATGGAAAAATAACGGTATGAATTTCCTTAAGTATGGGGAAAATCGTAAAAATTGCATGAAATTTAATTATAGAGTGGAATGTTTTTTAAGCTCAATCGACACTTTGCGAGCCAATAAACGATCCTAGTTACAAGATATATTGAAATTGAAAAACATACTTATTTTATATTGTATAAATCTGTTTTTTCAGCTAGTTGAAAAACAGAATTTATTATATCTATTAATATAGCTATGATGTTATTTTTGTTTTTTTTTTTTTTTTGTTGTATCAAAACTTTACAATCCATTTGGATGATTATTACAATTTCAACTTTCCACATTTGAAAATTAATCGTCAACTTTGTAAACGCACGTATGTGTTTATTATCTCAATTTGAGTGGGTCTCAAAATTCCTTCGTTGGTATTATAATACGATTTTGTACTACATACTGTGAGCTGGTGAAAAGACACATGAATTAATCGAAATCCTTTTATTATAAAAATTGCATTTCAAAAAATTTAACTATTATACTTTTTCTTTCTCAAAAATAACGTGATTCTGAAATACTACGATATTTTCAATATTTAGTGATTTTTTTTATTCATGATTTATATAGAATTTTGCGTAAGCTTTAAATTTTTTGAGTAGAAAAATAGTTTAAAAACTACTGTAAAAATTTTTTAAACATGTCAAAACAAAGATGGTGTAACATCCTTATTCTAAACAATAAACTGTTTTTAAAAAATCAATTAAATAATGCCCCTACGACCAGTGTATCTTATCTTCGATATAAAATTCCACCAGGGGTATTTTGATTATTAGGGGGTGAAGGACATATAAGAAAAATAATTGCATCCTTTTCAGAATCGTTTTAAAAATTTATGTTAGAGTGCAGAGTCAATTTATTCACTCATTTTTAAAATGTATGTTATTTTTCAATCTCGTCGTGATCAAGAAGAATAGGGGATAGAAAAATTTCATAAAAACTTAAGTGTACCCAATTCATGTATATGACTTTTTTTTATTTTTATGAACATATATTTTAGAACGTAAAAAATGACACTAATTTTTTATATTTATATTGACTTTTAAGGGGGGTTGAAACGATGTTTAAGCTTTACCACTGAAAATTTCTGACACTATTATTTTCTATTACTATGACTGAAAAATTAGTATTTTTAAAATAACTTCATAGTAGTCTAAAAATATATATATTTTTTGTAAATCAAAGCAATATAAAGAAAACATATTGTTATAAAGATAAGAAGCGTTATACAATCATTCATAAGATAAGACTTACGCAGATTAATTTAGAAGTAAAGACATGGTCCTCATTTTTAAAAGTTCCAGTAGTAAAATTTAGTGGTCAATTTGACCCCTTAAGAATAGAATGCGAGCTAAAAAAATAACGAAATTTTTCCCCACGAGAAAAAAGAAGCCATCGGTAATCGCCTCGGTGAGTTCTAACAAAAAAAAAAAAAAAAAAACCGTGCCCGTCTCATTTTTCAGGCGAGGACGACGACGAGGACGAGGAGACGAACGCGGTCGAGCCCGCCGCCGCCGCCGCGGTCCAGCCCGTGGCCGCCTCGGCCAACGCCCCGGTGATACCGCCCAACGTCCAGAGCGACCTCAACGAGGACCAAGGTAACTCGGCCTCCGCGACCGTGAGCGACCTCGACCTCTCCGGCGCCGAGGACGCCAGCTCGTACGAGGACGACGAGGCCCCGGAGGGCCAGGCGGCCGGCTCCGTTCAGGACGCCACGATCGAGGCCGCCGAGTCCGCCGCCAGCCCGGTCGCCGCCGTCCACCAGAGCAGCAGCGCCGTCCCAGCGGCCGCTGCCGGCGCCGGCGCCAGCGCCCAGGACGAGGACGACGACGACGACGACGACGACGACGACGAGGACGTTGACCTCGACATTACCGGGGACGACGACGACGACGACGACGACGACGACGAGGAGGAGGAGGACGAGGACGAGGACGCGGGCGGGGCCGCGGACGAGGAGGATGAGGACGAGGACGAGGAGGACGATATCGATGGGCTCACCGACATCGCAACCGCGCGGCGCGGCGCACGTGAGTTCAAGGCCGGCAGCAAGGCGGGCAAGAAGCACCGGGCCGCCGGTAACAAGGCCCTAAAGTCGCCCAAGCAGCGCAAGTCGCGCGTTAAGTCGGCCGCGAAAAAGGCCCCGGCGCCTGCCAAGCGCGGCGCCGTCGCCGCCGCCGACAAGCATTAGATGGGTTCGCGGGGGAGCGGGGGGGGGAGGCGAGGGAGTCGGGAGGGCCCGCTGCTGGCATTGACGCCGACGCTGCCGCTGCCGCGCTGCGCCGGCTATTGACAGAATAAAAGAGCACTTTTATAACGCGCTTGCTTACGTGTACATAAACGCGCGCACACGCATATTTATATATATATACATATATATACATATATACATGTACATAGATAGATATCTGTAGGAACGGGGGCCCTTTTGAAACGCATGGCTTCGTTATAATCACGGGCATGGGCGCACCAAGTACAATGTATATGTGTATGCGTGTGTGTGTGTGTGTGTCTATGTACATTGCGGGGGCAACGACCTCTCCCCCCGATCGATCGGCCGCGTCTAATTTATGCATTATCAAGAGAATCGGCTTCTGCTGCTTTCATCCACCCCCCAACAATCCGCCTACACTCTTCACCTGTATCGGTTGTTCTTTTTTTTTTTTTTTTGTTAATGTTAATATACAATCTTTGTGTTACCGCGTGATCGAGTAATCCCGCGCGATACGTTCTTCTTTTACTACTCGGGCGAGAGCTGTATCAACGATAAAAAAATCGCGAACGAATCGAGAGAGAGAGAGAGAGAGAGAGAGAGAGAGAGAGAGAGAGAGAGAGAGAGAGAGTGAGAGAGTTGAGAAAAGGAGGAGGCTGCGTGATCTTTTTTCTTTCTTCTTGCTTCTTTCTCGTCCATCAATATTTTTATTATTTATTTATTTATTTATTTATTTATTTAAGCGCTAACTTAATTATTATTGATTTAAGGCTCGTGCGCGCGCCGCGCCTCTGTCTTCGCGGTAGAGGCGCACCCGCGCGGAGCACAAGAGGACGGGAGGGATGAGAGGTTCGCTCTCCTTTCGGTTCCGCCGCACACGAGGAACCGCGAGGAGAGCCGAAAATAATAACGGACGGAGGGGATCGTTTAGTGTATTATTTATTTATTTATTATACACGCATACATATACATATATTATTCTTTCATCCATACTATCACATCGGTTATTTATCGCGCGAGAAAGGGCTCGCTTTCCCGACATTATTGCGGGGGGGGGGGAGGACGAAAACGGGAGGAAAGAAAAAGATCCGCGGACGCTGCAGTCTCCGGATCTCTCGATCGTAGCGAACGGCCGACGCGCGAGCGAGACCGGCGAATATTTCATTGTCACGCTTCTCGTACGTATTGTGCATCGTAATTGTGCGGGACGAGAGGCGGCCGGCGTCTAATCGCGGAAGCATTAAAGCGCCTGATGTGGATCGGTGACGTCACGCGTCACGTTTCTTCGCGCGTATATACACATATTTATATATGGAGATACATACATATACGAGCGTGAACGGGTGATGAACGAGTCTGCAACGATGTTGGTGCGTATATATACACATGTGTGCGTGTGTGGGTGCATGTGTTTTTATGTGAAAAATTCACATATATTATCGACTTCTGTTTTTTCGTATGTGTGTGTGTGTGCATGTGTATCTATAGAATGTACCGCAGGACAGAAACGCCTAAATATATAACGGAGAGAAAGCAATGGAGAAAGAGAGAGAGAGAGAGAGAGAGGAATGAGGATGAGAGAAAGGTGATGCGAGACAGAGAGTATGGCAGAGAGGGAGAGAAAGAGAGAGTTTGATTTGGACAGCGCGCGGAGGAGAAAACAGGACGAATTTATAATCTACATCTTATCTCGAGTGAGAACCGATTAGACATACTTATATATCTATATACGTTCGATACCGTTATATATATATTTATATATACACATATATACGCACAGCCACGAGACGACGATAATCATCAGAGTTGCGAGGAGCGCCCGAAAAATTTCGCGCACTCCGCGCTCTCGGGATTGTTTATTTATTTATTTATTTTTCTATTGTTCTTCTTCTTCATTTTACCTCTTCGACTCTTCTTCCATTTATAATTTCTCTTGTCTCTCACAAAAAGAAGCTAAAAAAAAAAACAAATTTCTCGCAGCACCCATACTTTTGTTAATCACACGCTTTGTTTATATATATACGACGACGAAGAGAGGAGACCAGATAAATATATTATTTATATATAAAATATACAGATTACTTAAGGATATATATATATATATATATATATATATATATATATATATATATATCTATAGAAATTGTTGAGTGAAGAAACGAAACTGTACAGAGACATATTGTTCGACTGGAATTAATGATTATTATTATTATGACTATTATTATACTTTTTTTCGTTTTTTTTCTGTTTTTTTCCATTTTGTAAAGTGACATATAAAATATAGATTATAACTTTGTTGTTTTTCACGTAAAGGAACAAAAATTAAAAAAAAATTACAAAAATCAGAAAAAAAAACTTGTTGCATTAATTATTTCATTTACATATACTTTCACATAACATATATCTATAAATATCTGAAAAAAACTTGAGTTATCGCGGTGCTAGACGACGCTACAGTATTACCATCTAGATATGCCCCAGGCGATTGTTTGACAATACTACACATACCACACACCTCTACATACAGGACATTTGTTTTGCTGTTTGCTTGTTTCCAAATGAAAAAACAAAAAAAAAAAAAACAAAAAGAAAAAAATACGCTCGCATTCGCCATATATATATATATTGCATAGAAATGGAATTTTTCGAAAACGCCATATGCGCCGCCAGAGCGTGCCCAAGCGTGACGTGCCGATCACTTTGCCAAACTAAGCGTCTTTACATGCTCGCCAATTCGTCAATTACAAATCCTTATCCTCGTACGCGTGTACTTGTAATGCGGATCGCTCGCGGATTTTCTCGGCTCGATACTCCGTGCACGACGGTTAAACGACTTTGGATCAATGAATAGCGAGGAAAAAAATGTCCGAACGTTAATTCGTCGAAGAAAAAGAAAAGCGCGAAACGCCGGAGAAGAGATGGACGAAAGCGGAAAGAGTGCGTCGAACGAAACGATAGAGAAAAGTGAAATGAAATCCAAAAAAAAAAAAAAAAAAAAAAAAAAACAGAAAAAGAACAACAAGAACGACGACGCGTCCGTAGTGTTTATTGCACGGTAGACGGTGGACGGTTTGACATTTGTACGCAATATTACAACGGCTTATACTTGCTACAAGTAGACGCATTAATAATACATACTGGCTCGAAAACACATGGACTTTTTGCTAATATACCTATATAACTATATATACATACTTATATACGGATATACATGTATAACAATGACTTTTATATCTGGCACGTTACATATATATATACATAACTTACGAGAGCTTCACCTCATCACGCTCATAAACATCGCTATATATGTCATGTTCAAATTCTACCTTTTTGTTTCTCTTCCTTGTTTCTTTTCTATAACTTTTTTTTTATCTTTATCGATTTCTCTCTCATTAAAATCTCATCGATCACCCGCAAAAGTTATCTCATTAATCGCAAAGCAATCCACAGTAGTATTATATATAGAGTGACTAAAGTAGCTATATATATATGTATCATTAACAGACGACAGATTTACACACATATAATAACAACCTTACAGCAGCTCTATATTGCAAAAACTATATCTCAAACAAAAAAAAAAAAAAAAAAAAAAAAATTACAATGGCACTCGTAGTTAGTAGCAGTAGTATAGTTGTAGTATATAGTAGCAGCCGCTGGGACAAACTGCACGCGCGTCTGGCACCGCCATAACCCTTTTCCCCAAATCCTTGATCCTTCCCCTTACCTCCCACCCTTCCCCCTGTCACCAAACTCGTCGTCCTTCGCCATATTTCCCGCATCACCAGATTACGTAGTTTTAAGTAGAATAAGAGAAGAGAAAAAAAAACTAGTTTATAAGTGTAACAACGCGGACGGACGGAAGAGGCCCGGGCAACGGGTCGCGGAACCGTGATGACCGTTGAAATCGAAATGGACCAAGTGTCCTTGTTTTTTCTTCCTCCATCCCCTTATGTTTAAAAAAAATTACGGGCTTTCTTGCCATTCTTCGGAATTTCAGCGACAATGGATAAATAATCGCGATGTACGCGTTGCTTCATTTTGTTTTTGTATCTTTATTTAACTCGTAACGAATTACCTAAAAGTTTTTTTATTATAAACCTATTGCCCAAAGATTGGTTCACGCGAATCATTCAAATAGCTCGCGAACTTCCCGATGTTTTCGAAGATTCGCGATTGGACAGAATACGATGTTACGTTTCTGCCCACCCCGGATAATAATTCGTGCGTGGGGTAATTCGTTTCGCGAAAATCGCTTGCAATTGTAACTTGAGCGTCATTGCGCTTTGCAAAATGGCAAATATTTAAGTGCAACGAAACGAGAACGAAAAAACGATAGAAAGAAAACAGAAAGCAATTAATCGCGCAATTATTAAGCTCGATTTTTGAGGTCACGGCGATGATCCGCTCAGGGGGGGAGGGGTTAAGGTAGGAAGGCCCGTTCCTAAATTGGAAAGGAGGAAAATAACAAATTATGAAAGTTACGATATATATATATATATATATATATATATATATATATATATATATATAATCGATTTCAGCGCTTCCGTCATCTTCGGGGATGCGCCTCTGCGCGTCGTATGCAGCGTACCGTCCGTCGAAAAAAGAATTATATATATACACACACACAAGCATACAGATGAAACCAAAGGAGAAAATCAGTCCTGGCCTTGAACCGCACATTATAGACGTACAGGTTTCTCTCTTCCTTCCTACATACATAGTACCTGCGCGGTTATATGTATATATATATATATATTGAAAAGAGGCCAAGGGGTCGACCTTTTTTTTTGTCTTTTTATACCTACCGCTTTCACCTCGCGCCCGCCTTAGTTCATTTCGTTCCTTATATATAGATATATATATAATATAGCGGCGCGGCGCCGTGCCGGAATGGGGCCGACGACCCCCCCCCCCCTACTCACCCTGGTAGAGAGACCGGTGCGATGGCGGTGTACGTATCTATATATTACTGAAGGAGGATCGAAGGCGCGCACGCACGACCGACCCTGACCCACTTATCGGCGAGGCGGAATCTCAAGTTTAATACGGTCCTCTTCCGCGACCGGCTTCTTGTTCTTCTCTCCACCCCCCCTCCCCCTGCCCCTCCTCCACACCTAGCCGCTAGCCGCATCTCTCGCGCGCCGTTGTTGTCGCACCTCCCGCCGCGAATTTTTTTTCAATATACATATACCGATCGATATCGGGCGCATGGATCGTGTATGTATGTGTATATGTAGAAAGTCATCGAGAAATACGACCAAGCCCTCGTGCGTTTAAAACATTTGATTCTTCTTTTGGGTACATTATTGTAAGGGTCTCGCGCATCGTGTGCACATAATTATATATATATATATATATATATATATATATATATATATATATATATATATATATACATCTCCGAAGAAAGTTGACTGGCGTGGCTCGTCCTCCCCTTCCTGCTCCATGCCTCTAAAGAATTTCCCCTTCGTTTGCGCGCGGAGGATGAAAGTGTTTTTCGCCCAAGTGCATTATATGCATATATATATATATATATATATATATATATATATATATATATATATATATATACACTTATAATATACATAGAGGGAGGCGAAAATTTCTCGATCGACGAAGATTTCTTCATATATCCGGATAAATAAGAGGGGAGGGGGAGAAGGTCCGTAACCGCACCAGGTATTTTATATATATATTAGTAGGTCTGTAGGAGAAAAGGAAGTGCCCGCTCGAGAGCTCGGCTGCACTGCGACCCAGTTTCCGCGAAAGGAGAAGAAAGAGCAGGAGGACGAGAAGAGAGAGAGAGAGAGAGAGAGGTAGAGAAAGAGCGAGGAGCGACCGCGCGCCCCGTAGAGAGAGAGAGAGAGAGAGAGAGAGAGAGAGAGAGAGCAGGAGACCCGTTCCCGCGCTGATGCGCGCGCGCGCGCAGTGAAAAATAAATACCGTTCGATACCGTTATATTAACGTCGCTTGCCCATCCTTCTTAAAGCTCTCTCGCCGCGCATCATCGGTCCGCCTTGCCTTACATGCTCGGGGACGGGACGAGGCGCGTGTATGGACGCACATATATGCATACATGCATACATACATACATATATGTATGTATGTATATATATGTATATATATATATATATATATATATATATATATATATATATATATAGTAAAAGTAGGCCTCATGAATATGCATATGAGCGCGCGCTCGCACGCCTCTTGCGTACACAAATAACCACGATACAGATCGGGGGACGTGATAATAATCGCGGCTCGCGCGCGCGTCCGACGGAAAGAGAAACGTCGGCCTCCCGGACATTATAAATATACAGAGATATAGCTCGCGTCTGAGAGTTCGTTGAACTCCAAGAGGACTCTGACTCTGTAACGCGGTTCAAGGTCGTTCGCAGCCGTGGCCTATATATATATATATATATATATATATATATATATATATATATATATATATAAAACGTAGACGTGTCACAGGACTATTCTTTAACGGGATGCATCGCCGCAGTCGGGAGGGGGATGCGTGTAAACGACGATGAGTCGGCCGAAATTACTTCATTATCGTACGCTAATGAGTTAAATCATTTTTGCGCCAAGGATTAAACAAGGCGAAAAACACCGGTTCGAGAACGCCACAATTAAATGATTTGCACGATACGATAATACAAGCGGCGTATTGATTTGCGGCGCAACGGCCCAATCGGTCGTTCAATTATACGAATAAACATAGTAATTTGGCGGTTCAAGATATAATTCTGACCAACTATCTACTTATCTGCCGATGGTGCCAACAATGTCGTCCCGGTTGATCGATTCGAACTTCAAATCATTCTTCGTACCGATCGTCAATGCATAACCTATTATTATCGTTGTAATATTAATAATAATAATAGGTTATGAATAATAAACACTCTGCGTAAGAATCAAAGACAGGTCGTTGCTCGGCGATGGTACGAAGTATAAATCTAAAACTGCGGCAATAAAATGCCCGAGACTCTCTTTTTGTAAACTGGCGTTTTTGCTATGGTTGCGGCTTGCGATAATTGTGGTCTGGACCCAATAAAGTTTCTCCTTTGGTATCGTTGGAAAAAGGTCTTAAATATAAAGATTTAAAAAATTTGTTTGTTTCTCGCGAAGTATAATCTAAAACGAATATTTACTTTTTTAATAATCGAGATTAAACAGAATATCTTATTATTAGAGTAGCCTGTTCGTATAAATAAAAGATTTTCAAATAAATCTTGTAAATTTTCGATCGATTCAATTTTCAATACGCGGCAATTGACCTTTTTCAAACTTAAGATGGCTCGAGCAAAATTTTTCTATTCATTCTAGTCCAAAAATTTTTCCAATAATTATAACTTCGTTTCAAATAAAATAAAAATACACTATATTTCACTTTGCTTTGGAATATAGCAAGGAGGCTAGCGGTCGAGTTTTGTGATAAATTCCAAGTTGACAAATATAGAAATTACACTCGTTGAAATAGGTCAACTTTCAATATTAATTTTTATTCCACGACTGCGAGCTCGATTTCATTAGAAGTTGAGGGGATTTCGGTATTTAATCGAAAAATACAATAATCATCCAAAACTGAGTAGCTGTCAAATTTTCAAACAAAGATAGTAATAAATATTGAATAATCGACGACAAAATTTCAATGAAAAATTTCAATGAAATTTCAATAAACTTATACATTTGAAATTTTAAATGTTTGCATGGGTTCTGAAATAATTATTAATATTTGGATTTTCAACGATTTTTTTTATAACAAAATAAATATTCCACGATTATTCGTTATTAATTTTTTTTTCGTAATTTGCAGATTACGAAAATTATGGGCCCTATTCTCCAAAAGCGATACTTTCATTTATTCAAAATTAAAAAGCTAGAATCTTCCCTCAGATCTTTTTATCATTTACACTGAAATATCTAACGTTATGTTAAATTTCATTGAACCCTTTCTTTCAATGTTTTCAAATCATAAGTAGAAGAAAAAAAGTAAACAAAATTAAGCTTTTGCTAGATAATGCAAAAGTTAATAATGAACGATATATTTATTTTTAAAATTTGTGCATTTCACGAAAAATTATATAGATGGAAAGAAAAATTCAAGTTAACTCGATCGAGACCCCAAATTTTTACGGGCAGCCATGCGCCCCAGCCATTTTAAGTGTGTGTGTGTATATATATATATATATATATATATATATATATACATATATATAGAATAACAATAGCGCCGGGTGAAAAAAAAACATTCCGCACAGCCGAAGGCGTATTAAAAAAGAAAAAAAAAAAAAAGCGCACAAAAATGAACCCAACGAACCGAACAGAGGGCCGAAAATTAGGTTGAATCTTTTAGGGGCCATGGGGGCCGCCTCGCCCAACACCGACGTCTCCGCGATCTACGTGGCCAAGTACAATCGCTTCGTCGACACGATACTCGGCCGCATCAACAAGATCCTCAAGGACAAGTACGACCCGGTCACGGTCAAGCTGACCAATCCGAGCCCGAGCAGCAAGAACAAGTCCGGCAAGACCGGCAAGCGTAGGAAGCCCTCGCAGCAGGGCAAGAGGCGCAGGGGGAGCGGCTCGGCCGGCGGCAAACGCCAGCGCGCGAGAAAGTCGCTGCGAAACGAGGACATCGACCTGGAGCTGCTGTACCCGAAGCCGCAGCAGCACTACCAGCAGCAGCAGCAGCAGCAGCAGCAGGAGGGACAGGAGGCCGCGATCAGCAACAGCAACGAGAGCAGCAGCAACAACAACAACAACAATGGCAACAGCAGCAGCATCGGCGGCACCGCGGCCGAGGCGCTCGCGGAGACGCTTTCCCTCACTGAGGTAGGTTCAATGCAGATATATATATATATATATATATATATATATATATATATATATATATTTATATATATTTATATATACATACATACATATATAGTTTCGCTCCATATAATCTGACCTTTCAATACATACGCCCCTAACAGTACAAAAAGATTAAGTTATTTCCAGGTATTTGTAAAATATTTCTAAAACTCTTGACAAATATTTTCGTCAAGAATTTCTCTTTTTAGATTTGAAAATATTAAGTTAAACATCTTTGTAAAATATTGCGTTAAGGTATTCCAATAAAAGTTAATGCAGGTGCGACGATAAATAAACAATTGAAGTTAAAAACTTATTTGCAAAAATCGCTTTCAACATAGTTTCAAATTATTGCAGAGAACATCGCTGAAAATATTCATAAAATATTTCTATTAAATGTCTGAATAAAACATATTGATCTCTAGGTGACGAGGGTAATTTTTCGTCATTATCTCAATAGCTGTGGCACGATTCGGAAATTATTCATTATCGAGAACGTCAATTTCAAGCGCGGAGAAAACTCCACGAACTTTTTTTTACATGTAGGCTAATGACTTCGCAATCACCCGACTTTTCTCCACAATTACAAATGCTCTATATACTTTATGAAAATATATCAAAATCTTGCAAATATATTTTATTATAATTTTTTAGATTCCAGCATGTTCATAAATAACTTCAGGAGCGTTATATCAAAGAAAAAGGTTTTAAGAAATATATATATATATATATATATATATATATATATATATATATATATATATGAACATAATGAATTAATATATTTTTTCTCTAAAATTTCATCGGGATATTTCATTCGAATATATAGGAAATTTTAATATTTCTCAAATCTGTTTCTGCTGTGAAGAAGATAATATATATATATGGTACTTTAAAAACCGAAGACAAGATGTAGGTTAACGAGCAAAACCCGTTTACTGATTAATGCTTATAGAATCAGGATTAGTATGTTCAAATTTTATTACAATATACGCGTGCTTTTCAATAATAAAAGATTTTTTTATTTAAATTTTTTTACAAGATCTTCGAACTTTTACTTGTATTACAGTATTTCGAAATACCATTATCTGACTTCGTTCGCCAATCCATTACTAATTACAGAAAGAGAATGCAAAAGGAACACAATTTCGAAAATCCTTCAAGAAAATAATTATCATACACCCGGCCCTGCTCGCATTGCTCTCCAAATAATATATAAAAATAAAACGGATAAGAAGAAGAAAAAATCAGAAGTTTCATTTGTTTCGTTACTTTAATTTTCAATGTGTTCCCCAGTGAAAATAATTCGTTGTTGCCAAACTTTTAGCAATTTGTAGGCAACTTATACAAAGGTGTACAAACCCTCGCAAATACGTAATATCTTACAAAATTGGCAATGTTTAGCCGATTCTGAAAACTTCTAGCAAAGCCTGTCGACGTTACGATCCACATGCACACATTCGTTGTGCTTGGATTCTTAATAATTTTTAGCAAATTCAGAAAGTTTCTTAGGCTTTACTGGAAATTCCTGGACTTAACTATTACCCGTGAAGAAATATATTCGACATATACCTAGTTCAGAATAGATACCTATTCAGTATTACTGATGATATCCTGATATAAGCAATACTCGCCAGATCCGCGTTAGATTTCCCTACGATTATCTAATAATCGCCTTATATTAATTATTGCTTTGTCGACGCTATTCAGATCTCCTTAACACTTACCGATGTTAGAAAGAAATACATGTTTTCGATAGGATCAGACTCGATTTTCTTTCTCGACCCCGACATTAAATAAGGAAAACTAACCAGATACTAGTTAGATTCGAGAATGAATTTTTACACGAGTAACCTTCTAGATTTTACATCTCTAGTTACATACCAGTGTTTACTGTATGCGTTTAGCCATAGCAACCTAGGAACTTTCGACATTATCATTTTTAATAGTTAAAAATTTGTCGAAATTATTACTTATTTCGATAGTAAACATAAATTTAATTTTGATCCTAATAAATGAAAATGTGAAAGACATCGTGTTCACTCTGGAATACCAAAACTAAAAATAGCAATTTTACGTTTTAAATTAATCTAATTCTCCGGCAACTCGTTTATCGGAACAGCAGGCTCTGCTCTACAAAAGCCATATTAAATACATTTCAGACTAGCAGCTTTCTGTAATAAATATAATGAATCCATTGGGCGCCCAAACGACACTCCATCAACACACCCTAAAACATCTGGTCCCATTGATAATAACATCATAGTTTCGAATACTAATACGAATTCCCATCGCTCCCTTCATATTCACTCTCTCTCTCTCTCTCTCTCTCTCTATATATATATATATATATATATATATATATATATATATATATATGTGCTTGCTCTTTACGACAGTCGGCCAAGATCGGCGAAACGACCCTGAGCCCGACGACGACGGCCGTCGAGACGGTGACGCAGACGACGACGTCGACGACCGCGGCGGCGGCTAGCGCATCGACCAGCGCGACCTCCGGGGCGGCCGAGCTGGCGACGAGACTCGTGTCGAACGAGGTCGCGCCGACGACGAGCAATCGCGGCACGAACGGCGCCGGCAAGCGGAAGAAGAACAAGAACCGAAAGCCGACGCCGGCACCGACGACGCCGGCACCGGCCGCGGCGCCGGTGGTCGCTGCGGCGAGCGCGGCCCAGGGCACGAAAACCGGGCCCAAGCCGGTGACGAAGGGGAAGAGGCCGAGCGCCGCCCCCAGTACGACCGTTAACAAGGTACGTTCGAAATCCCGCGCGTACATGCTTTTGCTGTTTTAGTATCGATTGAAAACAAAAAAAAAAATGTACGCTCAGTTCCGTGAGTAAATAGATTGCCGCTTAATCGAAGTGTTTTGTGCAAGTACTTTGTGACGCGGAAAACATCTGCAGCCTTTGAATATATTCCAATGTAATACCATATAATCATTTGATTTCCAATGCTCCACTTGAGTTCGAACCATTTCAAATATGATCTCGTATCTTCTACTTCGCAATTATATCGATAATCTCGTAAGAGTTTATATAATTTTAAAAGATTTGTAATTTAAACTTTTTAATTTTACATAATGCCATTTATTTGTAGCTTTGAATATTTTCACATAGGATTTTATTTAATTTTTTTTTTTCAAATGTTTATAAAGCTTTCGTAAGATATCGCGTAGTTTGAAATGATTTTAAATATTATTTCACACGATTTTTATTCAAATGATTGACATGATTTCATACGACTTCGCGATATTTTAAATTATTTCAAATGTTTGCGAATACTATTCCATATAATTCCTCTTTACGAACGATTGCAGTGTTCTACGTAAGAGTGGATGCGATTGCTAACGATTTCATATTGATTACAAATCCTTTGAAGCATTGGAAGTCTTGATACGGTTTCCACTATTATTTTTATTAAAAACCTTATTTTTATTAATGCAATTCTGTTAGAAGAAACAACGTTGTTTCGACTGATTTTCAATGAATTTGAAACGATTACAGCTAATATCTCGCGTGATTTCCATTTCAAAACGATCGCAGCGATATCGTGAGAATTCCGGTGATTTTTAATGATTTGAAATTCAATGCCAATGTCTCAAAGTCTTTTATCATTCTCTACTATTCCAAACGACTTGGAACGATTTCAATGATTTCGTACGTGAATTCGTGCGATTCCCAATCCAATCGGCAACTGTACATGCACGAGCTCATAACGCATTCTGTCCGCCCATCCCCCCTATTCCCCGCGCAGCAGCAGCAGCAGCAGCAGCAACAGACGAAGAAGCCCCAGTCGTCGGCGCCGGCGCCCGGCAAGAAGCAGCGCTCGAAGGCCCGCGCCACCCTCTACGGCCTCTCGTCCCTGAAGCGCTCGGGCGACGTGTCCGTGAACATGATGAGCGATCACACGACGATCAAGACGCGCTTCAATCTCGGGCCCCTCGTGCTGAAGGTGGAGAAGGAGTTCGGCCGCGCGACGCGGAAGGAGGTGCGCAGCGCCACGGCGACCACGGCCGAGATGTCCGGCAGGCTGAGCCTGAGGGTTTATCACGGGGGCGCCGCCACCCTGCACTCGATCCGCGTACTGCAGCCGAAGCAGGTAATTTTCGATGTATTACATGTCTATGTCTATCTATATATCTATACATATGCCATTTGCTTTATGCGAGCGACTGCCTAATTGTGTAGGCTGTAAGACCGGGGACTTTTTGACGACGAAACGATGAGAATTCCATGATTTCGAAGCTCTGAAAAAGTTAGTCAGTGGTCGATTTAAGAAGTATATGTATGTAGATCGTACAGCTAATGCGTGTGTTCACGTAAATACACATTCGAAGAAAATCATTATATTCTAGTGAAAACTATTTATTAAAGAAGAAAAAATTCTTCAATAATTTATACAGTATTTTTTTAATTAAATGCCACATTATTTGAAATAATTCTTTCATAAAATCAAGATCACTGATATTAGAAAATCCATGCTTATAAAATCTAAGAAATCGGTTAATAATAAAGTTCAGAAAATTCTTAATTAACAATAAATAAATATTCATGTACATTACTAAAAAAAAGAAATTTTCATCCTGGAAAATATAAATATTTAATTTAAACGCATACCTGGGCATTTTGTGTCAATGAAATTGTCGTAAATTTTTTAAGCTTAATTAACGTCTGCTCGTACCGATAAAAGTTTGCAATAAGTTGTATATTTAGAATGATGCTCCAGTAAAAATAAACAATTTTTTAAATAAAATTTTTTTTAAAAATAACTAATATTTATCCGTAGTTTTTTCAATGTACAAATGAATAATTAATTAAAACTTTTATAAATCAATTCGTGCGACAATTTCATATAAAAGAAAGTGAGATCCCAGTTCTAGAATTTGATGGACATGTATCTTTTGTGTGTGTTTATATATATATATATATATATATATATATATATATATATATATATATATATATATATCTTTACTGTCCCATTATAATCTATAGATCTATAGGTCCAATTTTGTCTTTTCCGAGACACGATATGAAAATATTCTTCAGGAGTTGAAAAATTTTTCAGGAGAAAGATTTTTCATCTTTTCGCTGAATTAATTTTGACCTTGAACTTTATTTCAAGGTTGGACTGCTTTTTTGAATGGCAAGCCCAGTTTTTTAAACCGGATACGAAAGAAGTCAGTAATTTTTCGTCCAAATACGAGGATCAAATCGAGGTCAAACTCCTAAAGGCCATTATAAGCTGTTTTTTTAGAGGACTTTTTAATACCACTGAATGATTAATATTCGAAAAGCCCTCTTCACAACGATCTTGCTCAAATGAACTTTGAAAGCTTAAAAGTTCAAAGGTGCTTTCCTCGCAATGCCCGGTGTAATAAAAAAACTAATAAGATTATTTATCACTGTACGAAAATGTATGTTTTCAACGGAAACTGTTTCGAACTACGTTCACCATCTTTTTTCATTATTTGTTTTTCGACCTTATTGTGACGTGGATGAAAAATTGACCGCTCCTCAATAATTCGGCTGTAAAAACTATATAGTTCGGCCTGTCCAGAACAACTTTTGTCCGCGAAATGCCTGCACTTCGTGCCTCGGAAATGAAAATCTCCATCGTTCATTTATTATAAATATTATGTTATCTTCGTCGTCTCTTCATGTATATATATACACACACACATACACACACATTGCTAATAACACGCATGAAATTTCTGCAATTACAGATGCGCATCGAGAGCGCGGACGATCACGACAGGACGCGCGAGTTCGTCTGGAAGCGCTCATCCCACATAGCCCACCTGGTCTCGCAGAAGCTCTCGACGGCGACCCGCTCGATGCTCCGGCCGCCACCGTCGTCGACGACCCCCGCCGCTGCTTAAAAAACGAAAAATAAATAAACACAAAAAATAGAGAATGGAATACAATATATATATATATATATATATATATATATATATATATATATATATATATTTATAATATGCAAAGCGCTAACATTGAGCGGCGCGTTTCACGAGGCTATCACCGGCGGAGAGAAAGAGGGAGCGAGCGAGAGACAGAGAGAGAGAGAGAAAGCTATATGGAGCCGTTATATTTCGCAGACTGATATGCAACGTTCCATTATGACATTTGCTAGATATATATGTATTTATACATTTGTAAGCAATAGTTGTAGTCGCTTCCGGTGACGTGCGCCAGTTTATCGGTGCTTATTTATACACTTTATATATGGTATCTTGACTGTGGAATAAGAGTCGTCCATCACGCGCCAGTACAACCTGCTGAAAACGATCCCTTTGGCTGGTACATATCTATATATACATGATTTATCATTATTTAAATCCCTCGATCTACGTTTATTTAATATTTTTGTATTTGCATTTATGTATTTATTTATTTATTTATTTATTTATTTATTTATTTATTTATTTATTCATTCATTCGTTGAACATCTCCCATTCCATTTACTATCTTATCATGCCCATTGATAAATAACGCGAGCTAGGGAGGCACGAATATTTTGATATAAGTATACTAATTTGTATTTGCGCCATTCATTACGAATGGATTTTCACAATCAACAGTCGACTGGTATCGCGAGTTTATAGATATAGACACTATGTCTATATAATTGGCATCCGATTTTTCAGATTCGTTTTTGACAAATCCACACGGTGCTCTCGCTATTAATTAATCTACAGATAATTATAATATTATACATACGTATAGATATATAATATTATAATATGAAAGTGTTCGCCAATAATTAGAGATACAATACTATAAGTATTAACGATTTCGTCGCATCTGAGATGGATCTATTTGTAATTTTAAAATGTAGATTTAAGCAGAAGAATATAATAAAGTTAATCTGTATAAGTGAAAATGACTTTTTTTTTATTTTCCATCCCTATCCTTAGAGATAATATTAGAAAGTCCCTTCCATGCAGGATTAAAAATTGTGTCACAAACTTTTTATATATTGAAAAAGTCGAGCTTATTATTATTGTAAAATTTTAAATTTTCAAAATACATATAACTAAAAACTTTATATGAAATTTAAATTACATTTCAGTCAGCCTGAACCGATTTAATCGTTCGAATCATTAATTTCGAGGCGATCATGCTACAGAGCATCGTCAATCATAGTGAAAATTTGAACAAGAGATAATAAAAATTATAAAACATTCATCATATAAATTTACTTACTTTACATACCTTTAATTAAAATATAAATTTTCATACGTCTCTAAGTTTTCCATAATCTGGAAGCAAGTTATAATTATATGTTTCCCTAGGTCTTCAAAAGTGAGATTGATCATTGACGACGAAGTACTATTAAATATATATATATATATAGTTAAGTGGAATTATTTTTATTGATTAAATATGTATTGACTTGTATTTGTAACTCTACAACAACTTCATTATCGTATAGAGATTTTTCATAAACCTTTTTCTTTTACATAATTATAGTAATTGTCAGAATAAATCTTTCAATAGAAACAAATAACAAATAGCATGTGTAGATCGATGGAGTACAGATAAACTGGCTCTTCATGTTTGTGATATATATAATAGATTAGGAGCTTTAGTTAGAATTCTATATTATATGGTCAATTTTCTCCGTTGACATATCCTTTACGCCTCGAACATTGTAATTGATGTCTAATCGTATTATAAGGACGCAAAATTAACGCTCAAATTTGACGTACCGATGAATAATTTACAAAGGGATTTTTATAAGCCTCGATTCGGAATAAAAGATTGAAGCAATGCGAATCGCTCCACGAACGCTTGACATATTCTATCCAAAATGTAGGACGATAAAATAATTAAAAATTGTTATTTTTAAGCAATACGGAATTATTGGGTCCATTTTCTCACTTTGTCTGTAGACCTAAGACAGTATTAGACCTGTGACAGTGAGTCCCGTTCCCGCGCACTGACCGATCAATTGCAAATCGTTCCCCAATCAACGTATTATATCGACGACTCTTTTCATTAGCCGAGGTAATGCCGTAACTGTAACTGTCAAAAACTTTTTCAAAACAAAGTGAAAAAACCGAATAGGATCTAATTAACAAAATATATAAACATGTGAACAAAAAAGTAAACGTGTAAGAAAAAACTAATTAAGATGATCCGCGCGTGACTCCCGAGTCGAAGAGATGCTATAAACATATATATGTATGTTTTAATATAAACGATATAATAATATAGGCGAATTAATGGAATATTTTTAATTGAATATTTATGATTTTATGGTATTATCGATATAATTTTCCTTTTCCTCAACGGCCGGATTGAACCCTAAAACATGAAAATACTTCCAATTTCTAACGGGAAAAAATAAACATATCTTGTAATTAAAACTCGAAATGGAGTATCGAGGAAAGTATCGATCGAAAGCTTTTCAAATTTTTGAATGAATACTTCGTTCCTTTATTTAGGTCTTCAATTTTTCTATAGAACATTTACATAAATATCTTTTAAAGCAAATGAACCGCCATAACAATAGATATATTAACCATGTAATGGGCAATAATCTCAAAACTTTTTCAAAACATTTAATAATTTTCTTTCTTCCAAACCTATAATTTTGTTTCATAACTCGTTTAAGACTGGTTTCATGCAATTTTCGAGTAATTTGAGTTGTGCTCGAACCACCTTAATACAATAAAATTTATACCCCGTATAGAAGATGCTTTGCGATTTATAATCAACGATCGGCTATATACTTTTCTATATAAACGATCATAGATCTCGATCCTGCGCATAATAGTGCCCACCGCGCGTACGCCCGCGCATGCGTTCAACTTTATCATCGATCGATACTGATGCGCGCTTAATTTGAATAAGACATGTAAATATGTAAAAGCACTACGCACAATATACACTGCGCGACTTTCCCCAGACTCCGCCCAAATTCCAGTATAAAAACAAACCCATATAATAAGATTATAACTATATATATACATATACTCGTATACGTGCGCAATCGCACGTCCGAGATCCATTCCTGTAGTTTCTCGATTCGCTCAGCATATATGTACATGTGTATATATATATATTATCTCTAATTTATTCGCGCATTATCCCCCGGCAATATTTATCTACACTTAATACTTATATATATATATATATAAGTACGGTATTAATAGCGTGAAATTTATAAGTTTAAAAAACAGCACATTATTATATTAATCGAAAAAATTCTCTCGTTGTTTGTACGTCTATATTATTTGTATATATATATATATACAAGTAGGTGGTGTATCTATATTATATCTAATACATACCAATTTTTCAAACATACCAATATCAATAATCTGCACCGCACAATATACATATATATATATATTTAATATTATGTGCGCTCGCGCGTATGTGCACGTACACACGCATTTTCAGTATATATTAAAACACGTGTGATGTATGCAGAATCATAGCGGCATATATGAGAGTGAGAGAGAGGGAGAGAGACTGAGAGAGAGAGAGAGAGAGAGAGAGAGAGAGAGAGAGAGAGAGAGAGAGAGAGGGAGGGATAAAATAGCATGCGCGTTGTAGATATTACAGCGAGTTCCAATATATAAGATCCACGCCCAGCGTACACCTCCGGCTCAGACGTAGCCGCGACGCGCGCAGTGCAGTGCCGACGACGCGGCTGCAGAGCGAATCGACGGACGCAGTAGCTATATATATATATACACACGCGACAAAACGCGCGCGTCGCGCTCAGCGCACCGGGACCTTTCGACATCGTAGTGCAAAACTCAACGCGCATTTTGTATATATATATATATATATATATATATATATATATATATATACATATACATATACATATATATTTATATATATATATATATATATTTATACATATAAAATCGCGTTCGTCCCGTGGTTTTCGCAATCGAAGGAGCGCGCGCTCTCCGCTGGATGGGATCGCGCGCGGATCCGTCGCGAAGCGTCAAGAGACATTAGATAAGATATTGAATTGATAGCGAGTGCGCGAAAAAGAGTTAGGGGGGGATAAAAAAACGCGAAAGATAAAAAGCTGCTGGGAGCTTCAAAGGAGGCGGTAGAAGAACAGGAGGAGGAGGAGGAGGAGAAGAACAAGTAACCAATATTATCTTTTAGCGCCGCCGTATAGCAATTACAAAGTGAGTGTATATATATATTTTATCGTGATACCTCCCCCGGGTTAATAAACAATAAATGTATAGCGATGCTGATCGGCAGCACCGACTCGAGGCGATAGTTCATTAGCATATTACTTAGTTGCTGCGGGAGTTCTCAATCATACACATATATATTGAATAATCTCATTGCTGTGTCATATATATATATATATATATATATATATATATATTATTATATATTCCCTGCGCGGCAATATCTTTAGCCGATATATATAGTGATTTTGCGTGCTTTCTTTTTGCACTTTATGGCGCTATCTTTTAATACGTTATCTATATTATATTTACAACATTGTGTATTATAATAAATATAAAAGATAGAGGGGAAGGGGGTATGGCCAGAAAAGTGATTGTAGTGTCCAATACTTGCCTGGAATATATCTGAAATGGGTTATCAAGTGCAAAAGACTGAATAATATATAGGCTCGCGCGCACAGACACACACACGCGTGCGCGCTCGCGTGCATATAAAGACAAACAATATATACAGTAAATATATGAATGAGTTGTATATAGAATATGAGTTTCTTCTACATTTAAAGGAAGATAAATTTACCGCTTTATTTATATATTTTCTCTCTCTCTCTCTCTCTCTCACTCTCTCTCTTTTCTTTTTTAAACCACCGGAACGCAATTATGACGCGATAAATACCGAGCAAAAGCGCAGCCGCGCATTTTAATTCGGCTCGAGCCAGTGCGCATATAAATTAGTAATCACCTTTGGAATATGTAATTCAAAAGAGAAACTATATATAAAACAACAAAAAAATACACAGGTATAAATTTTTATTAAAATTTTAACGCTGCTTTAAAAGAATAAAAAAAGTTCTTCTTTACACCTTGACGCGTGTGCGACGTTATTTCTGTTTTGATGATTTCTGCCTAATTTTAAGCGTGTCCTAGCCGAAGGAAGTGGAAGTAATTTATGCTCTTTGTATAATCGTTCACTAATAATCGTAAAATATCGTCTGTTTTATCTGATCGAGTCGACGGGTACCTTATTTCAATAAACGTTGAAAAATTCTTTAAAAAATGATAATTAATTTAAATAGTTTAATAATTTGAAACATTTTCAAAGTAATATTAGTCTTGATTTTAACCGATGACAATAATCAATGAAAATATCGATGAAAAGATATATAACTCGTGAAAATAATCGAAAAATATATTGGTTCTGGCGGGTGTTATAACAAATATAACATTCGCTGATATATAATAAAGAATTTATCAAATGGCAATATTTGCAGAAAGACATATATAAATAAAGTCAAAAATAAATATACATATATCAGAAACATTCTTACACGCACACGCGTACACACTCACATGCGCGCGTGCACATAAAAATAATTTAAAATCTATTAAATAAATCCATGCTATTTCGCTTTTTCCGCACAGTCATTTTGTACTTATATATAGTGCATGAATTATTTAATAGTGCAGAATATTGCATACAAATAATGCAGTTCTGTTAAAAGGTGCTATATATATATATACAGCAATGTATTTTCCAAGATCTTCATTTCTAACTCCGCACCCAAAGTTGTTTTTCTCACATATTATCCATATATATATACGCGTAGTTTCACACATCTCGTTCCATTCTAAATAAAATATCATTTCATAATCACGGTAAATTTATTCGGACTTTTGAAACATCGCCGCGCGGTTTATTATAAAATGTTTACAGCCACAGATAGAGCTGTTTAACGAGAGATAGAGAGAGAGAGAGAGAGAGAGAGAGAGAGAGAGAGAGAGAGAGAGAGAGAAGAAAAATGTAGAAATCACGAGGCTTCGAGAGAAAAAAAACCAGTAGAATTTTATTCAACTAGGCGGCGGAGTCAGCTTTTTGTGAAGAGATACGCCGGGGAGACGCTCTTCAATTATTACGTAAGCCTCGGCAGTGCACCGCGCGGCGATAAAGACGAAGATCTTCAAAAACAGTCGATTCTCTTGGAAAAGCGCGCAGTTCGCGTCCCGATACATTGTCCAAACAAATTAACGATGCGCTCCGAAACCCGGCGTTAGAAAGCTTTTGCGTAACGCAAAATTTTCGAAGTAAAGAAGAGGAAAAAAAACTCCGCGGAGGAAGAGCAATAATATAATGACTGTGTTGCAAAACTGACTGGCGTATAATTGAAAAAAAAAGTCAATTCTCAGTCGGCGCGACAAACGTATTTACCTGTAATATGTATTTATAACGCCAGAAGTATTTTAAAAAGTGGCAGTATTCTCTTAATTTGAAAGAAAAACGAATTTATTGTTATTATTATTATTAGTATTATTATTAGTATTATTATACATATATATATATATATATATATATATATATATATATATATATAATATCTTATCGCGTATATAACTGTTCTGGTTTTTATTATAAGGGAAAGAAAATGTTTGTTAAAAAGAGGAAAAAATAAGGCACGTATGTATGCATCGGCGCTAATATTGCGCCGTGCAACGCCGTGTCTAAGGTGAAGAGGTATAATAATAATAATAAGAAGAAGAAGAAGAATAATAATAACACTTGATCGGTTTCACATTGTATATTGCAGCTTGCCAGATTTAATATTTAAAACATAGTATACCAATACATTTAACCGAACATTTGCTCTGATTAAACATTAATGTGTGGTGGAAGGAATGATTAACGAGATTTCAAAACATGTTCGTTTCTCGTTTAAATGCCTGAAACGCTATCTTTCAATAACCTACGCAGCGATATATATATATATATATATACGTTCATCGGAAGTCTATGTATATGTATATTTCAAATATATTTGTGCGAACGTGTACATGTAATCAGTATAGGGAAAGCAATAGGATGACACTTCGTGTTTTCTTTCTAAGTAGGAGAAAGAGAAAAAGGAAAGCTGAACGTCCGATGGACAATTTACACATAATTAAAGAAAGTATGTATGTGTGTGTGTGTATATATATATATATATATATATATATATATATATATATATATACTATAGCTACAGTTTTTCTTCGTATAATACATATAGGATGACGCCTCATTTTCGAATACAATCATCAATTGTAAACTCAGTGGAGCGTAGAATTGAATTTTAACATAAAATTATGCATTGCGAAGTGCTCGTGTACTCAGATTATTCTTCGAGTTCGTTAAAAACAAAAAAAAACAGGAAGAATAAATCATTTATATACATATACTTTAGCTGTTGTATGCAGATCCGAACGAATCCATTTGTCGAAAACGGAAATATATATATAAAGCTCGAAAAAGAGAGATAGATGTGAATTGATTTGCATCTTTGTATAAAGAAAAGTCGAATAAAATTACTGATATTTTTTTCAATGCTAATTTTCATATACAAAAAAATATATATATAATTCATAAGTAATATATATAGTAATATATAGAAAAAATGCTGATAATATAGTTGCAAATAACAATCTGATATGCCGTAAATTAATATAAAATAATAGTGAGCTGGGGAGAGAGAGAGAGAGAGACTGCGGAGCTGACGAGAAGCGACAAGGATCAAGGATCAAGGTTGCTAGCTCTCTCTTTTCTATACGGCCTCTGACTCTCTCTCTCTCTCTCTCTCTCTCTCTCCCTCACACACACACACTCTCTCTCTCTCTCTCTCTCTCTCTCTCTCTCTCTCTCTATCTCTCTGTCTCTTTCTCTCTTCCTTTCTATGCATAGCTCTCAAATGCACTTTTTTTTATCGCCTGTTACAGGCGATGCTCGCGAATATTACCGCTTTTGATAAATAGCTCAGCTGCTTCTATGTGCTCATCAGCCTTGACGAATTATAGTATTATACACTTTCATAAACTTTTCCACGATTTCGTCGGAGATGATCGACCTAATTTCTCGAAAACTATGATATATTATTAGATATACCAAAAGCAGGACACATTATGGCTTTAAAACTTAAACTCCGATAATAACTATTTTTCATCAACTCTTTCCTTAAATTTTCTGTAAATTATTGGTTGCCCTCTCTCTCTCTCCCTCTCGATGCATATATTATTTTTCTCAAATAAAAAGATCGCGCGTTATTATCGAAATTTAATTGCGGACAAAGAAAAAAGAACGGATGGCTTATTTCCAGTCAAAAACATATACTGAAAGTGCGACGGAGTTACGCAAAATAATGAGATCGGTATCGTCGTCGTTTTTAACAGATCGTCACTCGAGATTAATGCCAATGCCGATAGTGACTGTATTTATTTAAGAACATAATAACGATCGCAATATTAACAAAAAAAAAAATTGTTCGATCTTTTACTGATACTGTACGAAACGTACTTAATGTATAGTATACATAGTTATAAATACATAAAAAAACTTTTCAGACTTCTCACCAATATCTACGAGATGCCGGACAACTTCGAATGGTGCTAAAAAAATATTATCGGCCCGATAAGAGCCCCAAAACGGGAACCGTAAATTCGTCACTCGAATTAGACAGAAAATTGGAATATTATAAATTCTTCTAGCACTATTTCATTCATTCATTCATATATATATAATTTTTTGAAAACTTATACACCATATATCAAAATAGGAAAAATTTTCCGGCGCTTTGTTTCACAACAATATATTTAACAACTGATGATTTATCGAGTTTACGTTAGATAAATATGCTAAAAGTTGCTTCGAGGGAGCGATAATTTATACATTTTTTTTTTTCAAAAAATACCCTTATCTATATCATTAATAATAACTTCGTTTTACATTTCGCGTTTTTAATTAAACATGCAGTACAGGCGCAAATATTGATTGGATTAGCTTAGTATTACTCAAAGCAAGAGGTGTTTAATATGTTAATTTTTCTCCTGATTATTAATTTAAAAGTCGTATAAAATTTCCAATAACAGTATCGTGAAAATACAAATTAAACATTATTGAAATTGTTGGCGTTGCCAAAAAAAAAAAAAAAAAATTCACAACAATAACAGATAAAGCAACAAGATAAAATGACGATTGAAGTACATTACTGAAAAAAAGTATATGGCATCATTAGTGTCGAATATAATCGCTTTGCGTCAAGCTGCAGTAATTATGTAAAAAAACCGGCAGCAACAGAAATGTTTCTTTTTTTATTAAAGCTTCGATGAGTCTCGGTGTTTTAAATCTCATTTTCTTTTTGAATTGGACGTAATAACCACGAAAGAAGCGACCTTGGAGTTAAAGGTCATCGTTGAAATTCAAAAATTTACAAAATTTGTAATTGAACAAACGGAGTCGAATGATGTTTTCTCGAATCGATATTATTGATAAGTGATCAAAACTCGGTGGACTTTTTTTGTTTTGGACTTTAATACTTTTTGGACTTTGATATTAAGAAAAGAAGAAAAATAAAAACAAAAATAAAGTCCGTCCCTCTAAGATTTTACATCGCAATTCCGCAGCGCTGTTGAAGCTGCTCCGTTTTCAAGATAGTGCGAACAACGCGCGTGTCTTGCGATAATCGCTAGCTTTAGCGTCACCCAATACGCGATACGAAGTAAATTCGACCGACCAGCACCTCGCTCTCCTTGACGGATAACGCTAAATGCAGTGGTAACCGTGAAACGCGCTTTTATTTACATTGTTTATAAATACAAATATCGTCACAAAAATAACGTAAGTTGAAAGCTTTGTAGAATTGCAACGTTAAATGTTACGCTGGGCTGATTTATTTTCTGTATTAACAAAAGATAAGTTTTAAATTCATATTTTTGTACAAAGTCGCGAAAAAACTATTAAATGCTGTTTGCAATTACGAATTTGGTAAACTTTTCAAATCAAACAATGAATTTTAATTTCAAAATTTTAATTTCAAACAGTTGAGAGCTGAAGCTTCAATGAAACAAAAGTTTTCAGAGGAAATTCCCAATGTTGCAAAAAATTAAAGGGCACGCTCATGGTGCTGGAATTTTCTAAACCAGTCCCCTATTATTATACATAAAATTTGATAATTCGCCAAGCATCTGACATAAGTAATCAATTTTCAATCGCAAAACCGAAGCGAAGTCGTGTTAATTGTACGCAAACGAATCGATTAATGCCTTTATCCGCGGGGTAATTACGAAATTTTTTTAATTTCCTATGCGAATCCAATATAATCATGACAACACTCGGATTTTTGTAATTTTCCAACCACCAGGTGTCGTTACTGAACTGACACGAAACCAACACTGATGTACCACACATTATTTTAATCGTATACATAATAAGAAAATGCATAATAATCAAACTCAATTCGAATTTCAGGCTCGACTGCATAAAAAAACTCACGCCCCTGCCGTGAGACATATATATAGATCAGCAAAGCCACTCCCCTTCCGAAAATGGTCCTGACGATAGCGCAACGCCTCGGCCCGGGCCTCGTCCTCAAGTCCGTCGGCCTGACGGCGTCGCGGGCCCTCGCGACCAGGGCCCAGCCCCACCACGCGGAGGAGTCCAGCGTCCCCAAGGAGGTGGTCCTCAAGTACCTCGACGGCAAGGACAACGGGATCGCGGTCCTCGGCCTGAATCGGCCCGAGGCGCGCAACGCCTTCGGCAAGAGCCTCGTCCGCCAGCTGAGCGAGGCCCTCGCCAGCGTCAGGCAGGACAAGAAGGTGCGGGTCCTCGTGCTGCGCAGCCTCGTGCCCAAGATCTTCAGCGCGGGCGCCGATCTGCGGGAGCGCGGGAAAATGGAGCCGACCGAGGCCGCGGGCTTCGTCGACTCCCTCCGCGACCTGATGACGAGCCTCGAGACCCTGGCCGCGCCCGTCATCTCGGCCGTGGACGGGGCCGCCCTCGGCGGTGGCCTCGAGCTCGCGCTCGCCTCGGACATCAGGACGGTGGCGGCCGAGGCGAAGCTCGGCCTCGTCGAGACGAAGCTGGCGATCATACCGGGGGCCGGGGGCACGCAGCGGCTGCCCAGGCTGATCGGGCCGGCCAAGGCCAAGGAGCTGATCTACACGGGCAGGATCCTGGACGGGCTGGAGGCGCACGCGATCGGGCTGGCGAATCGAGTGGTGCCGCAGAACAAGGAGGGCGACGCGGCGTACCAGGAGGCACTCGACATCGCGCGGGAGATCCTGCCGAACGGACCGATCAGCGTTAGGTGAGAGAGAAAGAGAGAGAGCTGATGCGTGCATGTGTGCGCATCTGTGTGTATGATAAGTTATTGATCAAAAGAACTTAAATAGTTCTACTTCTAATTAAGGGGACGGAGAAGCCGATTTTTACCGATCGAGCAACGGAATACTCCGTTTTAAATAATCTTCGATCCAAGCATTCAATCATTGCAAATTTTCATTAATTCTGCCCTTTATTAACGTCTACTCTATATCGCTGGGAAGCTTTATGCAAATGCATCGAGACATGTGGAAAGGAGACCAATTTTAAAATGTTATTTATAATTTTTGGTTACGGAGTGTTTAATGTATTCTTTTTCATATCAATTCATAGACTTGACGAATCTCTTTGAAACTTTGCAGTAATATTAAAAAACTTTAAATAAAGGGCATGATTGACTAAAATTTTTGATACTTTCAGATTTACATATTCTAGTCTTTAACAAAATTCCACTTTTACTCAATCGGTATGAAAGGGCACTCAACAGCCCCTCAACAGTTTATAAGTAGTTTGAAATAGTATTAAAATTCAATTCATTACTTTTAATTACAATTAAGTAGTGATTTAATTAACCACTACTTTTAAACTATGGTAATAGCTGACAAATTGAAGGATTATATTAAACTTTTTCGATATTAAAAATGAAAAGTAATGATTATTTAAATTTCTTAACCATTATATTAAAAATAGAACTGTCATTTTTAATTTCTAATCGACAATTCAAGAATATGTCTCAAACCTGTTTTTTTAATAATAAAAAATTACTTCGTTATTTTTAATTGAATATAATTTGACTAGACACACTAGTAAATATTATTATCGGTCTTACAGTCCCATTAGTTTCCTCTTCTAGTTATTCGTAATACCTTGCTCGAAAACATCCTTCTCTCCAAGTCAAAAGAGTGCAAAAATTTCGACAATGTTTTTTCTTTGATTCCGCTATACTCTTAAAACTTTTGAAACTATATTCATACCTATAAATTCTCTTTTTTAAATATCTACTCATTTGTCCAATGTAGCGTTGATTACAGTCAATAAACTCGTTTTCTAAATCACTGCAGGTTTTAAACATTCAGTATCCTTACCCTTGCAATTCTTCTTTCAGGATAGTTATAGTCAGAATAATTTTTATATTTCGGATTCTTAGAATCTTTGATGATGATTATAAACAAGCGCAGTTATAATAAGACTGTCATTATAATAAAACTGTGAGACCGATAAAAATATTTAGTATTATTTGTTAAAAAGAACAATCGACAAATGAATTATTTTATTTTTAACTAAGCATTGCCTTGATCTAATAATTGCATATTAACATTCATTTACCCATTACTATCGATTCTGAATGACTGTGAAATTCAACGCATTCTTTTATGCTTTTAATGTACAATGGCCGTGACCTCTTAATTGAATTAAATTACTCTTCGATTACAGTAATTTTATTGAATTTAATTTAATTAAATGCCTAAGTCATATTATATATTAAAAGTAATAGTTAAGTAAATTTCACAGCTATTATTAATTAAAGGCAATGGTTAATTTTTCTTTAATCGATGATTAATTTAGTTGAAATTTCTTCTCAATTATACTAGTTAAATTGAATGGTTAATTAAAATTCAGTTCAATGGTCGATTGTAAGAATATATTTATTAAAACTAGCGATTTGAGGCGATTCATTAAATGCTGCTTGAGCCTTGTCCAATCCGGCATCATTCGGGTAAAGGAATTCGCGAAATTCTCGCGAGAACGACGTGATTTTTCTTTTATTCGAATTATTAAAGAGGTGCGTTTATAAAATGCATTATTAAACGACGTTTCGAGGATAAAGTTCGTGTGTGATTGTTGGCTAACTACTCGAGCACTGCGACTGATTCATAAAAACGGGTATGGAAAATTATCCAAGGCGAGGATCGGGCACTAAAATATGTGAGCAACATGTACGTTCGTTCGTTAATGAATGCTACTTCGTATAAATTTTACTTCTTTTGCGCACAATTGTTAAAGCAACCGGAAGTGATCATTATTCAAAATGTAATCTCCGCAGGTAAACCTGCGTTGTTAAATTAATGTTTACAAGAAAAATGTATATAGCATTATTTGAATATTTGCGAAAGTGCCATATATTATCGTCGAAGTTTATAATCTTGGCAAAGATATTAACCAAAAAAAAAAATTAAATTACAAGAGGCTCTAATCGTTCTTTATCGCGTCCTATAATAAACAATGATAAAGTAAATTATGATTATAATTATTATGATTGTGTTTAGATGATTTCATTCTATCAATATTTATTTTAAATCGTAAGAATTTTCTAAATATTTTCTTTTAACATTTTCGAACAAGGAAAATAACTGAATAATGATTCACGTGAAGTAAAATAAAAGTCTGCATAATACGATACAACATTGAATTTATAGATAAATTAAGAATTTATATTCGTTCAACAAAAAAAAAGTTTTACAATCTAGTTTTCTACGGAATCCTAAAACCGAATCTACTATACTATAAAACAAAATTATCATCAATTTAATTCTAAAATTGCTTGCATAAAAAATTTATCCATGAGCTTAGAGTTTCAACTACATTTATTTCTTTACCTCTATGCGCTAAATTCTATATCCATTGATATAAATTCTTATAAAAAAATAAAGCCTTTCATATTTAATATACTCAAGTTATCGTTAGAAATTATTTCGACCTCTGACAGGGCAAAACTTTCTATTTTTTTAAATCCTATTTCAGAAATAGCAAATATCTCATACTTTAGAAACGTAATTTAAAATACATAATAATATTATATTATTTAGTAAAGTAATTCGAAAATTAATATTTCTACCTGTGTATGCTGAGAAAATTCACGCATAAATAATTAAATATAATAATAATACGTGTACAAGTAATTCAATAAATGCAACTTGATTTGAATTAACACCTGATTGCAAAATTATGCTTCAAAAAAAAAAAAATCTATGAAACTTAAGAAAATACATTTAACTATTAATAAAAATGTTCGGGAAAAAAAACATTGCAAACGCAAGACTTGAAAGAATTTTATTTGAAGTAAGCGCAAAAAATTTTATGGCCCGCGCATTAAAACGACCTTTTCCATCTTACGCGCAGGTTGGCGAAGGTGGCGATTTCCAAAGGCATCGACGTGCCGCTAGAGGACGGCTTCGAGCTCGAAAAGCAATGCTACTCCCAGCTTTTGGAGACGGAGGACAGGATCGAGGGACTGGCGGCGTTTGTTTCGAAGCGAGCACCCGTTTATCGAGGACTGTGAGAACGAGAAGTTTGTAAGAAGGGGCACGAGCGCGCGCCGATCAGAATATTTTTGTACAATAATTTTCATCGTATAGGCGATCTGTTCTCTCTTGACAGAGGATACAGACCCCCCCCCTCCCCCCGAATTTGTTGTAGCTTGCGATCATTATAATAAAGTCTCTCTTTATACTTTTATAGCTGATTATCCTTTATTGGTAACCCTGATTGATTGATCTCTATTATAATTATAAAACTATTTGCTATAATTCCGAAATATATTACATTCTGGTGTGTGCAGTGGCTAATAACATTTTGCCGTTTATTAATCATTGTTACTGAGTAAAAAAAATTTATTTCACTGCAAATAATTCAGAGTCAATCAATTGCATTGGCACCAAATTTATAAAAAGAAAACCAAATTGAACATGCCGAGTTCATTGAATTATTGAATCAGCCTTTCGTAATAGAGAACGATATATTTGAAGCTAGAAATAATTCAGTTATCAAGAAACTCGACAATTTGATCTAAATCTGTAACAGTTTTTCTCCCGATAACACAAGCCCACCAAGCAAAAATGAGATAAACGTGATGAATATACGAAAATACAAAGTAAAAAGAATTTCTAAATTCTAAATTTATATCATAGCTTAAGTAGCACGGACGAAAGTTCTATAAACCATCTCTATAATACTAATTCCAAATTGAAAATTATTTATCAATGATTATTCGGTGATCTACCATTTTCTTTTGGTATTAGTAAAACAGTCTTAGATTAGCTGATTGTTTGTAACGTAACATGTTCTTTATACATTAATAAATATCAAGAAATTTATTATGTTTTAAAATAAATCCCTACTTCAATAGGACAGGGCCAACATATGATACAGTCATTATCGCTAGAGACACTAAACGTTGATAATACACGCGCCACACACACCACACATACCACACACACACACACACACACACACACACACACACACACACACACACACACACACACACACACACACACACACACACGCGCGCGCGCACGCACATGATATACCATATTTTGTTCTCATCTATCGACAATGAAGGAAACACGCTGGCCTTCAGTAAGCAAAAGCACTTCGCTATACAACTTTATTTATAGTTAACATAATATTGTGTTGCATTTCATTAAAATTATTCTACAGGAAATCCTGGAAAAATGTACTAAAAATTTAATTGCTTTGAATAATTAAATATGTATAAAAGGATTAGTATATGCTAGACAAAAATACCGATAAAAAATATTCAAATTTATTCTTAAAAATATATAATTAAACCATAATATTAATTTATATTATTATATTTTATAGTATTATATTTTTAATTATCTCTTTAGACGATTTCTGAATTATAATAATTAATAATAAACAATAAAAGAGAAGAAGTCATAAAAATAAGAAATCGTTATTACGAATAAATTCTTTTTATTATTAAATAAACCTTCACTAATCCTTTTTATTGTTGTTTCAAAAAGACAATATTGGAGATATATTGTACTTTAAATGAACAACAATAAAATTTGGAATTATTAGACATTCAATCATTACAATACAACTGTAATAAAAATATAAATAACAGCTATAATGAATTAAAATTAGCTATCGAAATAATAGCACAATAATTAAGTTTGCTTAGTCACTAATAATCTGTATTGGGTCTCTAAATGATCTACTATACCTTCAAAAATTCAATATCCTGATAAGGATTTTACAAATTATAATTTCACGAGCTTAAAACGATAGCAAATAAGATAAATTGTTTTACACATAGTTTAAAGTGTTTTAATTTTTTTATTTGATTTTAGAAAGAATATTATAATTTTAAAAAAAATTTTCCAGTAGTATGAAACACGAAAAGTTTATATAGCTCTTCTCTATTAGAGAAAATAAAATTTATAAAATTTTACTAAATGTATTTAAAAAATATAATTGTTCATTACAAATTTTTTAATTATATTTCATTTTATATTTTTATGTAATATTCTTTTGCAATTTTGGTATGTCAAAAAATTTAAAAAACATGTTTTCAATTAATCCTTTGTCTAGCATCTTGAATGATAAATAAGTCACAGTTTTTTTCTCACTATACATTAATATATCTTGCAACATCGTGTTGGAGTATAAACTCTGCATTAAAATGCAATAGAATTTCATGAGATCAAATATCAATACACTGATTAATTAGATATATAGCGATACAAATGGTACAAATTACTGTTTCTTTACACACTAATTACATAAGTTTGAACTGTAGAAAATGTTTCTTGTGAATGTTTCTGTCTAGTTTTAAATTAATATTTAATAGGCTTTTATGTGCAGTGCTTTTGATGCAATACTAAATGTTTACACAGTATTTCAATAACAATTTTTTGTCTTATAATAAAATACTGTAATAATTAATCGCATGGTTATCTATTAAATATTTATCTTAATATTTTGTCGAAGCTGTTTTTTAGTGTATATTGCTTTTTATTCGATACTACATTTTTTATATATTAAATTAATCTTCTATCACGTGCAGCAAAGTGCATAGAAAATAATACATTTCTCATTACCATTGATTCTTCTATTTAGAAATCACTACCTCTTCTGTTTTAAAATTACTAATTCTTCTTAGATACTGTTACAATTTCAAATAAAATTTATAAAGTATAGTCTTTAAATATAAATTACTTTAAAAAGTATAATGGTATTATATTGAGACGTCTACCAAGTATGTTTATTAATCAATTTTATGATACTGAATCAATAGCAAAATTATGCTATAAGCTTTATAAACAAATACGCTCATAATATTCCCCTTTAATATCTCTACACCATTCCAAGGAAACTTATGTCTTTTTTCTAATAGCTTAAAATTATATACAGAGTCTTGCCTGCTACTGTACTTTAAATTACAGCCTGAATATTTCTTTGCACTTCTTATAGGTATACATGCGATACTACGGTCGAAATAGAAAACATCAACTGAATTGAAGATATATGTCGTCATACGATGGAATAAAAATTTCTCAATGACGGCTGCTCGTATAGATCAAAGCTTTTTTCTTGAGTTAATAATGCGAGGTTGCGAAAAACTAGAACGATATACAGGTACCAGTCTTTCAAGAGGAATCTAACTCACGTGTAATTTTCGTGCAGTTGGCAACACTATTAAATTTAATTGAGACAGAAAATTGCGCCGGCTAATTAAATGTTACTAAAGCTCATATATTTTTATAAACTGTAGATATAAAATTCTTATTGTTCGTTTTTCACATAAGAAAAACCTTCATTCGTACAAATGTGAGTAAATATATTTATTTAAAGAATTGGAAGGCACGCTGTGCAATCAGGATCTGAGATGCGATTTAGTAACGAAACAGCATGTTATAAATAATGTTCAAATATTTATATTTAACTATTTAATTTGTTTTAATGTAATGAAATATTTATCTTTACAAATTTGATAAGATCAACAAGAATTGGTGCACGAATGTTTTCTCATTTACAAAAAACACACAGTGCGGGAATGTGAATAAAACGTTAAATATAACGTCGAGATGTATAATTCATTAATTATAACAAAAATTTACACCGTTTAATCTTCTATAATCTAATATTATGTACAAAGATTGTATAAATTATGCAGCTTTGTAGGAATACCTGATTAAATTTTATTACACGCATTGCATTGGTAGACTAAGCTGTTCTTTGCTTTTTCTTTCCTCAATAAGACTAATCAGTACTTTAAGCTGATTCAAAGTGTCTTCCGGACCGGTCACTCGATGACCTACGGTCAAATCACTTTCGTAGATTTCAAAATCATTACCGCCTTCTTTTGTCTTATCGCCGAAAAAGTGTATTTCGTCGTATCCCTGAATATGCCTCAAGCAATACGTTTTGTTCCAGCCATCTGGAAAGACGTCGAAAGAAATTTGTCCTCCTACAAATGATAGATATATATGTATACAGTTGCCAATGCACAAGTCATAAACCAATAATAAACCAATATCAATTCCATCCATTATAAAAATTCAAAATACATATTTAGTTTTTATAACATAAAGATATTTTTTTGAGAAAAATTGCTTTTACTATATAAATAAAACGAAACAATACGCTTGTTACCTATATCATTACCTAAAATTAAAAATACATATACATACCTATGCTGTATGTAAGAGCTAAATTAGGGAATTCCTTCTTCAAAGTTTGAATGAACTTTTCACGAATTCGATGCTCATCGTCATATTCGTTGAATAGATTGCGTTCCTCGACCGTACAATTACGGCCCACCGGAGAAATATTTAACATGCCTGTTCTGAATTCAACGAAGGTGCCTCTTTTAAAAGGCAGCTGTAATTCCGATATGTAACGAAGGGCAAAATTAATGAAATCTTGCAGGGCCTCTTCGCCGATGGCGCTCTGGATCGTCTGAAGAATAAAATTGTCCATGTAATACCCATTATTTTTACACGCAAATAATGGTCGTAAGGAAATTAATTCGAAAAGTGTCTTTAGGAATCGCTCTGTAGTGTATAGATTTATAATGCTATACCTATAAAAATAATATATTAGCATATTGCAAAAAAAAAAGTTGTTTTTCTTTTTAAGAATAATCATATGTCTAATGGAACTATAAAAAAAGTTACACCTAGAATTTTTATTTTATGTGCAATAATAAACATAAAGTTAAAAAATAATAAAGTTAAACCAAAAAAAATTTTAATAGTTTGTAACTACAATAATTTGTGCGTTAATTCATAGTTATTAGCTTTTTTATTGTTTCTTTTTCAACTACTATATAAAATTCACGCTTAAGCTTGTAACTTATATGTCATTAAGAATGTGACATTCACCTCTGATGGTAATTTTTTGTTATCCTTGTAAGCTATCAGTCCATTTTCAGCGAAAACATAATCGTACTTCTTAAATATATCGTCTTCGCCCAGCTGATGCTTTATTTTCTTTATGTCCGAGCCACCAACCACGGCGACGTCGAACGATTTCCTCAAAGTGCCTTGTATGAATTGATCGAAGCTCGGTTCAATCACCTGCAAGAGATACTTATGTAAAAATGAGCTTCAATAGGTGGTGTAAAACACATAATATACTTTGTATGTATAAATGGACATTTGTAAATTCGCTATAGCATAGCAGAATAAGATTTTAGAAATTAAAAAAGAATATATTACATTGATTAATAATATATAATTATGAAAATAGTTCGGTGATATATAAATAATACTTTGTAAGAATAATAAAATGTTGATATTGACCTGTAGCGGCTCCGTCAAGGTACCATCAACGTCAAACAGGCAAATAATTTTGTTCGACATGATGTAGCCCGGATTTTATGATTCTGAAACGATACATAAAGCTGATTAAAATATCGTACAGGCATTTATTTACGATTATTCATAAAAATATTTTAAACAGGTAAGACTATTTCTATATCACGCTCATTAAAAAGTTTGTTATTTTTGTAAGATGCTGGCTTCCTGAATTCGAATCCCAGCCATTGCTATCATAGGAAGTACGTAAAAACTCAACAATATAAGCACATTGTTCTATATTATTATTTTGTATTTATTTTATTATGAACAATTAAAGAGAATTGTATTGCAGCAATAAATAGAGAAAAAAATAAAAAATTTAAATACATGACAACTAATCAATAATTAACTAAAAAATCAGCAACATATGTATAAAATTTTTCCTAAATTTGCAAAATTAAATCCTCTCAGTTGAAACCATAACAAATGTACTTAACAACATAAATAATCAAATATAAGTTTATTCGATCCATCGATTTCATTGAAATCTTAGGGTCAATGAATTTCGACTTTTTACGTACTTTGTACGATAGTTTCAAATCATGTGAATTTTAATAGTTCTTAAACCTCGGAAATTGTAGCTAATAATGTCTAATTTTTTTCAAGAAGATAAGTTTTATATACAATATTTATAACATAATTCAAATGCTTTTCTTTAGTTTCTACTTTAAAGATAGTGTGTCCCGTTAAAGAATGTAAGCAAGGTTACAATCGTAAAATTATCTCGATGAAAGTTAATGTAATGCGTTTTAAAGAATTTCCTTTTTGATAATGAGTGATCTAAAATACTTTGGTCATACGTATTGAGATCATTTTAGTACAGTAGTCTTGTTTATATATATATATATCTATATACTTTTTTACAAAATCCATGTATTTTGTGAAAATGTCGAAATCGCACTTTTTCGGCGACAAAAACAGATATTCGAGCAGACTTAACGACATTTGAAAGCGTGAGACTTGTAATTTTGTAATGCCGCGCATAATTTTTGTGTAATATGTAATCCATAAAATGGGTAAACTACATGAGTTTGTTCGCACGTTTTCTAAGTAACGAGGTTATATGATTATATTTAGAATACCTTAAGTGAAATTCCGAGGTCAAATATATATATATATATATATATATATATATATATATATATATATGCGAATTCCGGAATTCAAAATTCACGAGAAACGACTATATAAGTCTTGCGGTTAAAAATCGGCAATTGTTAAGTCACGGACTATAGTGCAATCGTTAAAAGGCTGCTCACTGCAAAAATTGCAAAATTACCAGATTAAAATACAATAATTGAAACACATATTGGCATATATATAATTTTGAAGTTTGGATAAACAAATCACAATGGTTTAAGGAAAATAATTCATA
This sequence comes from Sycobia sp. Sy_11, assembly GCA_018907035.1. NCBI lineage: Eukaryota > Metazoa > Arthropoda > Insecta > Hymenoptera > Epichrysomallidae > Sycobia > Sycobia sp. Sy_11. Next base: position 1,404,769 of record JACCIC010000021.1, read on the forward strand.
TATATATATATATAAATACCTTAAAGTCTGGACTTTAATATACGAATTTACGCGGCAATCATCTCGCTGATCTAGAAAAATCTGAGAATTCATATATAATTAACGCTTAAAACACTGTCAGAATCATAAGAAAAACGAGAGAGATATATAGCAAAAATAAAATTTCACCGTTAATATAATTTTCTAAAGTTACGATAGTAATGAGGCAAAATGAAAATAAATTGATCGCTTATAAAGATATAGAACATTCATAAATATATATAAGCGTAGATAAATGTTACCGGCGAAATAACACGCGTAACATAGAGTTATAAGATAAAAATTCGATGCCACTCAGGTCGGTGCGTCGAATAATTTTGAAAATTATCGCAATACAAAGTTACTGGGTGCTCCTTTCAAAAAAATGAGGAGAAAATTAATTTAAACTGCGTAATCCGTTTTATCCTTTCCTCTAATTTTTTATCATATAATTTCAATTAATAGATTTAATTAATGAATTTTCCTCGTGCCTTATTCAAGAAAAATGTGTCGAGATTATAGCGACTGACGTATACCACCAATGTATGTATAACTGCGCAAACACTGTCCTAATATTTTTGGAAACTCTAATAGTACGTCTTATACTGACCGTATGATATATATTTAAAATAAATACTCGTAGAAGTTATTGCATCACTGATCAACGCATTGTTAAAATTCAAATGCTCTATTCCCTACATTTAAGGATTAATATTTTCACACATACGTTTTTTTTTCACATACGCTTTTCTCTACAAAAGCTTCATAACAAACATAAACGCAATGGTAGATTTTTCTTTATTTATTTTCTTCTTTTTTTGAGGATAAGAATCACGACTTAATAAAATTTATAGTTCACGGGATCATATATATTTTAACAATATTTGATTTTGTAAATAATTGTTAATAATTTTATTTGAAAAACGATCGAAACTTTTTTAGAAAATAGACCTGTAATGTAACACGTATAAAGAAAAATTATTATTTTTAAGTATAATTAGGAGAATTTCCGTGAACAATGATGTGTAATTTTATTAATAACATTTTATATAGATATACACAGTTTTGAAAATAATGCATGAAACAAATAAGCGTATGACTATTTGTTTTCGACAAAATATATTGTTATTTTGTCTGATTATGATGATAGACCATAGCTGAAGTAAATTTCGTAAAAATAAAAAAAACAATTCTTTTTTGAATCTCAGTTTTCTTATCAATGTGCCATTTTAAAACATAAAACTTCCAAAATTTTTCTCGATTTGCCGACTTTAGTGAGATGCCATCCAGATACAATTCATCATGTTCAAATATCGATTTCTAATCATATTATTTAAATTAAATGTCAAACACGCTCTAGCTATATTTGAAAACCTTAAAAGTAACGGTATATTATTTAATTTGAACTCGATCCGTCACCTTTGCAATTTGTAAGAAGATATACAACAGGCGATTAACAAAAATCACCTATGATAAAAGAGTAAAAGAGTCTACAACATATGTGCTATAATTATACGTAAAGAACCATAGTTAATGGCGCTATTTAAAACCAGTACTAATTATATATATATATATATATATATATATATATATATATATATATATATATATATATATACATGCAACTACACACATATTATCGCAAACACCCGTAGTATCGGGATCCTTATTAACCTTGCGCGCCGAGCCGTCAATAACAAGCGAAAATATATAATAGCAGAGAAAAATCAAAACATTACCCCCCGTTATTTATACATATAATTCATTCATCTTGCTAGTTAGGTGACAATAAACAAACGCACCCATTGTTTATTGGCCTATATTATATATATATATATATATATATATATATATATATATATATATATATATATATATAACAAAGTCTTGTATGCGTAAAGAGTTACATTCGCCGGTGCGGTGCCTATATAAAAACGCACACATGACATTTCATGATTTAAGATGCCGCCAGCTTCGAATCTTGCATATCGCGACAAAGAATAATCCTCCTATATTGCTTATACAAAATGACGAAATTTTGTACAGATCCTTCATAAAGCAATAATTCCAAGTAATTTGACATCAATTCATCCTCTGATGCCATATGTATCAAAAATATCATCGTTAGATTTATATATGTATATATATTATTCATTTCAAAAACCGCGCGACGTTCCTAATCTCACGCAGTCGCACGCACGCCAACGCCCATAAATTGATCTATTCACGCACTTGTCTCTTTTCCTCTTTCATGTACGAAACATTAATATCATATTTATGCTACGTATTTATGTATACATGCACGCATGAAAGTATGAATATACACATACATACATGCATATCTACTATATTTACAACATGTCAACGCGTCTGCTGCTTTGGAGCACTTACGAGGAACAGAGTATATAACCGGTTTCCTTTGCACATCAGGCCGCCGACACTTGTATGCGCGAAACTCACATAACACATCTTTACACGCACATACCAAAGGGAAAAAAACAACGAAAATTCAGGATCGAAACCTGACGGACTCGTGTATATACATATATATATATATATATATATATATATATATATATATATATATATATATCCACACACGCAGACACACCCGCGTTACACGTTTAAAACTAAGCTTTTTCTCTCACCTCTCGGCGAAGCTCTCGCGCTCACGTTCTCGTACGGTAGTGTACAAGGCGACACATCGACTAGCA
>JACCIC010000021.1:1412500-1435000 GCA_018907035.1 Sycobia sp. Sy_11
AAAATGCTTGAACGCACGCGGAGCGCCCGGAGCCTGATAACATTAAGGACGGTACTGTTTCTTAACTCCGTTACATTATATACATTTATCCGCGTATGCGCAATAAATTACGAAATTCGTTTGAAACATCTGATATAATTATGTATTTAAGTGAGTTTTCTCTCTATTTAGAAGATTGCTATTAACACAATTAACGAGCATAAGTGAATGCATATATGTTATATATATATATATATATATATATATATATATATATATATATATATATATATATGTGTGTGTGTACATTACACACATATTAATATATAGGTCAAAAATACACAATTTATTTTGCATTAATTTACAACGTTTAAAAATTCAATATTATGCCTTCGATATATTTATTAAAATTACTCTTCTATTTTTTTCTCGGGCTGCAATAATATCTATAAATAAACCTTTATGTATTCAATGTAGACGCTTAAGTAATTTCGTTATTGGCAAATAATTCAAAATGAAAGTTTTTCATTTCACCGGTGTATTATTAATGTAGCAATTTTTAAATAAATTGTAAACCATATTTAAAGAGCTCCGAGAAATTAATTCAGCTCAACAAAAAAAGAATGATCCAACAGATAAAATTTAAGAACGCTTCGTTTAATCGAGTTTATTATTTTACTATTTATAGTAAAAGTATATATGTATATAGTATATAGATATAATTATTATATTTTACATTAATAGTCTATAGGGCGCGGATTACGGATATAAGAAATTTATTAAAAGCGAAATGTATATATTAATAAATAATGCTTTCAATACGGAGTTTTTTTAAAAATTATAATACGTTAATTCAAAAGATTTTTTTTGAATATTAGATAAAATACATATAATAAAATTTGAAGTTTGGAAGTATTATTATACAACACTAGGCGTAATTTTTCACAGTGAATTAAGCTGTTCCCGTAATTTATTCAATTGAATTTTAATATTGCAACTTTCACTTGTACTGCAATCACCTGCGGTACTATACTCTATATATACATATATAGATTGACTAAACTAGAGGACCAGTATAATTGTTTATAATTAGAATACATACGCGTTATTAAAATTCCCCACTATAATGCACTACCAAGATTTTCCATGGAAACATCGAAAGTTAAACGTTAAAATTATGTAAAACTTGAACAAAAAAAAAAAAAAAAAAAACATTTTTCACAAATGATTCGGTTCACAAGAATCTCCAAATAGGTACTTTACTTCTATCTAATTTGTTATACCGCAAAACTGACCCGAGATTGTGTATGTACGGCAATTAGAGTATTTGAAATTTCTGACTTAGATTTAAACAGAATATCGGAGGGTAAGGGGAGAGAGGGAGGAACAGCTTCTATTCGTTACGAAAATAAAAGTAAACATTTCAAAATGTATAGAAAACAAAACTAATTTTGTCCGAGAGCGCGCAATTATCAAGACACGACCGCGCATTGACCCAACTTTCCCACTTTCCTTCTGGTGTTTTCGTTTAAACGACAATTTCGCTCTTCTATATTATACATATATATATATATATATATATATATATATATATATATATATATACGGAATTAAGCGCGGCGCCGCAGAATCGCGCGCTGCTCGCCCGCGCGGTTTATGGTAAAAAATAATAATACATTTTAATGACCACCAAAGGCATAAGTATAATAGCCATTGAATTTCTTTCTCGCTCGCAACGAGCGAGATTGGTCCGCACATATATATATATATATATATATATATATATATATATATATATATATATATATATATATATATACATGCATCAGATCTCAGGGTATATACTTATAACCCAAGGTAAAAGCTCGTCTCCGTGATTTTAATCTTTTTTTCTTTTCTTTTTTTTTTTCGATTGTTGTTGTCTCGGCCACCGTCCTCATCCAGGCATCATCGGCAAGAAGCACGTGGGACCGAGCAAGGCGTATCCGTTTGACTTTTCTTACACCGAGGAGAACGAGTCCATCCTTCAAGTCGGCCGTAATATTACAAGGATCAAATTACTCGTCCGTGAATTTCTCGCTCAGAACAAAAGCCGGTAAAAATTACACTCTGTCTTTCTTCTGTTTTTTTTATTGCTTGAACCGCGCCTTTCATTATAAGACCTTTATTTTTATTATTATTATTATTATTACGTTTTTTTCTTTTAATAATGAACTTGGAGTTATATGTACTATCCATGAAGAATCCTAAAATTTATATCAGTATGATTTATATTATTCTTATAGAGACTATTGCTAACGGAATAAAATTTATATTAACAATGATGATGCTTCCAATGTTTATGTATTTATGTACACTATTGTGAAAAAAATTTAATATTATAGATTTGTCGACGTTACGACAATTTCAAGGGAATTTTGATGGTCTTTATCAGGATAAAATGAATTATATTATGCAATTAAGAAGTAATAAAATAGCGTCAATGATTTCTTATCATGCCGAACAAGAATAATTAAAACCTTCTAATTAATCTGACAATCATAACAATGTTGACGACTCGTTTATATTGTCGATACTGATAAGAGTTCAACAACCGGAGAAAAATTTTTTAGTAAATAATTTGGATTAAACATTGTAAAATATCCAAATAATTATTGTACTTTCTAATAAATTTTCCAATGCCAATGATAAATTTTCAACAATGATCGCTTACAAAATTCCCTATAGAAACGCGGTAATTGTTTTTGATTGTTTTACCAGTCTGCGATCAAGATTACTATATAGACGCTGTCGTAATTTGTTATGTTTCTCAGAAACTTTTTCTCCGTATAGAGCATTAGATTCAGCCGCGTTCGAGAATTTTTAAAAAATCTAAATTTTCCGACGTATAGCTATAATAATACCCTCCATTGCTAATCGAAAGCTAGTCCGAATTGAGAAAGATTATAGATATATGTATATATATATATATATATATATATATATATATATATATATATATATATATTTCCTATAGACTTTCTCACTATAGAATTTCATCTGGTAATTTATATCGGAATCAAGCTTTCTAATAATATCGAGACTGCAGTGCAGGGGGAGGGGGGAAGGGGGAAAAAATCCATACGATTCCCCCCCGCTCTATGCAGTCATTATAACTGATTGAGCCCCCGTGTACGTCCGTCTTGATCTATAATTTTCTCTCCCGCGCCAACGCGATACAGGCCTTTCTTCCTCCTCGTCGCCTTCCACGATCCACATCGCTGCGGCCACAGCCATCCCGAGTACGGCAGCTTTTGCGAAAAATTCGGCAATGGCAATCCCGGCATGGGCAGCATACCCGACTGGGATCCCATCTATTATCAGTGGGAGCAGGTGAAATTGCCCTATCACGTGCAGGACACGGAGGCCGCGAGGCGGGACATTGCCGCCCAGTACACGACCATGTCCCGATTGGATCAAGGTATTGTAACGAATGCATAGATAACAAATCGCGCGCGCGATAGTATGTGAAATTTTCATTAAAACGACGAACCCGATCCCCCCCCCCCTCCTCATTTGTTACAGGTATTGGACTGGTTCTGAAGGAGATCGAAAATGCCGGGGTGAAAAACGACACCTTGATCATTTACACGTCCGACAATGGTATTCCCTATACCAGTGGACGAACAAATCTCTACGATCCCGGTATAATTTATTAAATTATATATATATATATATACACAAGCATCGTATTAAATTTGACATTCTATCAATTATTGACTCATCGGTTACATTGACCCTTGCAGGTATGGCCGAACCAATGATTATGTACTCTCCCCTACACAAGGAGAGGCGTAATCAAGCAACTTACAGTATGACATCTCTGTTAGATATAACGCCTACATTGCTCGACTGGTTCAATTTAACAAGTTACAAAAAAGTCGGCGATTACCTCAACACTCTAACGGGAAAATCCTTGTTGCCTTTGTTAGAGAAAGGTTCGTAGACGAAATTTGCCCGAAAATTCTACGCTCGTCAATGTAAAATAATACACTTAATTCTGCTTCTAGAGCCAATCGAAGATAATTCAACAGCGGTATTTGCTAGTCAAACTCATCACGAAGTAACAATGTATTATCCAATGAGAGCCGTCAGAACCAAGAAGTACAAGCTCATTCACAATTTGAATTATAAAATGCCTTTCCCCATTGATCAAGACTTTTATATTTCTTCGACGTTCCAGGTAAAACTATTTGCTTCTACTGTCCTGTAATATTTCATAAGTTGTTTAATGCCGAGCACTTAATATTTAATATTTTTCTATAGGATCTATTAAACAGAACTCGTACGAATCAATCTCTTCGATGGTATAAGGGTAATTTGAAAACTTATTACTACAGACCAGAGTGGGAAATGTACGATCTAAAATACGATCCTGAAGAACTGAATAATATTGCTCAAAAGCAGTCTGCTCAAGTAAGTAAAAGCTAAAATTTGTATACGAATGAAAAATTATTAAGCATAACGAAAATTTAAATTTACAGCCACTGTTCGAGGAGCTTAGAGAAAAACTTTTGGACTGGCAGAAAAAGACTAAGGACCCATGGTTGTGTTCTCCTGATGGTATATTAGAACCATTTGAAGGAGATAAAGATAATCTTCAATGTATGAAACTTGATAACTTTAATCAATAATTACGTCATCCTTATATAAGCTTTACAGTATATGTATTTTTTTATACATCTAGCCTTTTTTATAAAAAGAAAAACTTTTAATTAAATAGTTTATATTGAATTATTTAATAAAAAGTTATAAATAATCTTAATGTCTAATGTAGTTTTATTTTTACCAACCTGCATTCAAGAAGAAAAAACAATCTTTGATTATGAAATATTCTTTTGTTTTCTATCCTGTTGTTTAAGGAGAGCCTCGTTTAATCGATGAACATAAGTACTCGATTTGTTAACAGATTTCTCAACCTCTATCATTTCAGTTGAGATTTGGCTCATCTGTAATATATTAAATTTATAAGCTTCATCATAAAATGATAAACTTTCTAACCTCTTAATCATTCATAATGTATTTTCACACTCACAAATTGCTTGTATCCGAGATATCGATTATATTTTAATTTGCTGTCATAAATCTGCTTTATTTGAACAATAAGAATAAAGCAGAGTGCAAGGCTACCTATCATATAGAAAGTATTTATACTTTGTACATTACGCATAAGCATAACAAATTGTATTTTGTTCCTTTCACTGAATCAAAGTGATCAAAGTGATCAAAGTAAAAGTATTCGTCATTTATCGCATAACCACTTTTTCTCACGTTCACTCTTGAAACTTGTCTCATAGATAAAGATATCACGTTGCAAATTCATTTATTTTGACTTTAGTACAGAGATTAAATGATCAATTAAACAATTCGCAAAAGAATAATGAAGGATCGTTATACTATCTATGCGTATTGAATACAACCAAATGACTAACGGTTTACTTCATATTATGATATTACATATAACTCATAACCCTATATAATGTACCACAACAGCTGATCCAGCAGAAAAAAAATAAAGAAAACCAGTGATATTTTATTTTGGGCATGCGCAGTAATATCAACGACATAAGATTAATTCAAATATGTAAAAAATTACGTGGTAATTTATTAAAATTATAGAAAAATGACATAATTACAAAAATTAAATATTAAAAGACATTTGTGTTTTTTTTATTATCTTCTTGGCCTATTTTCCAATTCCGCAGGTATGGTAACACAACCGTAGTTGGGAGATGAACTTCTCAATGGGGCACATTCAAACTGCAATTTTAATGAAAAGTTTTAAGGAAATTCAGGATTTAAGGTAGCTGTTACTTTAAAACAATAAAAGAAATATATTTTCGTGATTTATTAAAATAATTTGATGAAACCTACAGTGTAAGTATATAATTACTTTCTTTTTCAATAATTCCTGTTAAAATGATTAATGTGATTTAATAAAAGAGACAGTTTTCAGGAATCATTTTTCAATTCGTTCGTTACGTATATTATTTGAATTGAAAAATATTTAATATACACATACAGAATATCTGTAAGCATAAATAACAAATATTATATTAAAATTTAACATTTATCAAAACTTTGATAAATGTATTTTTGAGTAAAATTAAGGCAAAAGAATTTTCCATTTTGCCCACTACAAGTTTTTCATTTGCCGAGTCATCATTATATTGTCATACATATCATTTATTTAATATAATAAAAATACTGATTCCAATATAACGATTAATGAAAACTCTACTTATTGATTAACTGAATATTAGACCATTGCGAAATCGAAAGCTTTTATAATAAACTATAGTTTATGATTTTTAATACTCATTAAAGTATAGTTTTATAATAAACTATAGTTTCATGAGTTTTATAATAAACTATATTATATTATATATAGCTTTATACGAATTGAAAAAAAAAATTTATTAGAATCGTATCAAAGCATTCTAAATTCTCGGAAAGTTAATAGAAAGTTTTGACTGGTTCAAATATTGTACTACTGTCTCCATTATACTCCTATTTGCTACGAAATATTTTACATGTACATAATTATAATACTCTTTATTGCTGAAAAAATTGCACAAGATGAAATAAGTTTAAAATCATAATGTGCCCATAAACATTATCACATATATATACAAATTTATTTACTCATTTTCTAACCTAAAGTCATACATAAATACTAAATATTTTTGCGTACAAAGAAAGACGGTATACATAGCACATAGGCAAAAACGTAATTGAAATATATATACAAAACTGTAAAAGCAGGTTTAAAGCGATAAAAACTAGATTAGCATAATAAAGCAGAATTATAACGCAGCATAAAGTTTATAAGTAAAAGAAGGAAAAATTATGTACAATATTATAATTATAACTGCAAAATATTAGCGGTCCAAGTTGTACGTTTTTTCTATATACAGAAATAAATTTAAATAATGTATGTCCAATAAAGCATATCAATCAAATCAATTGATCCCGCCTACGGACATACACACGTACACACACACACGCACGCACGCACACGAACGATGGAATGAATAAATTTATTAAAAAAAATAATCGAGACCTAGAAACCCGTATACAATAACCGGACGTACAGTGCGATGGGCAATTTTCCAATAAGGAATCTTCGTTACAAGCCTGGCGCACTCGAACATTCTTTGTCGAGTAACCCAAATGCACACGCACCCACACACATACATACATACATACATACATACATACATACATACATACATACATATATATATATATATATATATATATATATATATATATATATATATATATGCTTTGCACCGAATGACAAACATTTAAAAAGAAACGCAATCTCACATAATATATGATACTTATTATGACGTTTATAAGTCACTCTATAACTTGAATACTCATTCGGACATATATATATATATATATATATATATATATATATATATATATATATATATTATATAGAAATTGCTATGATATAACAATATTTTTATTGATTTTAGAGACTACACGCAAAAAACCTTATCATATAATATGTAATTAATCTTTAAAATTTGAAAATAAAACTTCTTTCAAGCCAAAGACACTAAGTAAAATTAAAATAAAATAATTACAAGAATAATTAAACAAAATCGCGTCAAACCACTGAAATTGAACATTGAAATATTCAGAATCGATTTTAGTGTTAAAAATCAACAGAGCCCAGAATTTTTGTCTTGTACAAAAACGAATTTTGCCTTTTTTTCTTTTAATATTAGCAATAAAATACAATATTCGCGAACAGATTTTACATAATTAAATATTCTTACTTTAATAATTCAGTATGAAATTTCAATTTGAAGTTTTCTGGAAAATTGTGCGTTGGTCTTAAAAAAAAAATTGTAAATCGCACTTTTCTCAGCAGTAATAAATGATTGTTATAGATTTATCGCTCAATACACAAAATCACAGTTTACAAAATTATTCACTTCCAACAATTGTTCAATGTACATTTCACACGTACCGCGCAGTAATTTCAGAATGTCGAACAGCCTAATTGTTCCATCTGTATAAGTATGTATGTATGTATATATATATATATATATATATATATATATATATATATATATATATATATATACTTATTGCAAATTACTTTATTATATCGCGCTCAAACCCATAGAAAAATTGCCGGATTCTTAAAATGTAAAGAATGTTAGAGTAAAACCTAATGGTACGTAATATCTTAAAAGTTTCATTAATATATATACTATACTTAAGGTCAACATACATGTTTAATTTGTTTAAATTTTATATACGGCAAAAAAAAATTACCGTGCATTAGTATAGTATTAACACAAGCCAGCCTTAAAACAAAGAGAATAAAATCCACTGTTATAGCTATTAAAAAAAAAATAAATAAATAAATAAAAAATTAAAAATACAAAAAACTGAAGCCATTTCTATACCGTATGCAATCATATTTAATCTATCTATTACATAAACCGGTTCTAAATTATAAGAATTTCATAAATTAAAAATAATAAATTTATGTGCGTATTTATATTAACTTGCTCTTCTTTATTCCTGAAAAATGACCGCATAAAGATGTTGAATAGATTGTTCTAAGATTCCACGAATCTGATCCAAATTATATTCTTAATTTATTAAACTCGTTCTCTTTAAATAAATAAATATATGTGTGTATATATGTATGCATGACCAATGACACAGCCAGTCATCGATTAACGGTTAAATGATTAATTTTGCTAATTGAGCAGTCGATAATGATAAAATCGTTAGATCATATGTATAGCCACCGTTCTGCAGAGCACATAACGCGCATCTACCATTTATACGTATAACAACACAATATTAGTGCGCCACACACTGATCTAAATGATAAAGTTATATATGTATGCATGTAAATGTAATGAAACGTCCTCTCTTTCTCTCTCTCTCTCTCTCTTGCTCTCTCTCTTTCTCTATCTCTCGCAGTTGCGTAAAACTACCGGTTAACGGCTAATACACACACACACACACACGCGCGCGCGCGCGCGCGCACATATATATATATATATATATATATATATATATATATCCGCGCTCGCCCGGATGTCCTCAGACTCGCGTATAGATTAAGTTCGACAGCTGGACCCCTCTGCCTCGCGCATCAGCATCAATGACGCGCGCGCGCGCGCGACGACACATTTTACAAGAGGTGCACGTAATAATCGATCGTTTAACGTGGTTGGTTGGTGGGTGGGGAGGGGGTGATCGCACCAGATGAAGGGCGGCTACATGTTAAGCATACGTATACGCACAGACGCACGGATGTATACACCACTCGGGGATCGACGAAGGGGAACGTATTAATCGTCTAAGATCGCTCGGCCGGCAGCAAGCGGAGTGCGAGCTCGTTGGGTCAACCGATGCGCGTGCCCGTCCCGTTATTCACCTGGGTGCCCTCCATCGAGGCGGCTACCTCGTACTCGGCTGCGCGCATCTTCTCCTCGTGCGACTGCTGCTGATGCTGATGGCGACAGCATTTGCGGCCCTGGCGTCGCTCCTTGAGGAATTCGCCCACGCCGAGGGTCTGCGGGATGAAAGCAAGCGAGACAAGGGGCTTAGTTTATGCAGCAGTTGCTTCAGCATTTGTTTTAATTTTATCTATTATTTTTTTTCTTTTGTTACTGTTACTCGATCGTCGAGACGATTTTCGAATATATATATATATATATATATATATATATATATATATATATATATATATATAGATATATAGATATATATATACGTCACTTTGAGATCGTTCAAAAAGAAAATATTTGTAAATTTACTGTTTAGTATAGGATTTCAATTCACACGGTGTAATAATGCCAGTGTCAGGTGTATAAGATATACGCAACTCAAAAAAAAGTATGGCTATATCACTATATATATATATATATATAGGTTTCCGTAAGTCTGTAACATTGTCAACGATGGACCCAAAATCTCTCTCTCTCTCTCTCTCTCTCTCTCTCTCTCTCTCTCTTTAAATACATTTTTAACTCTAATACTAGTTTTTTTATTAAATATAACCGCAGATCATATGACCTTCAAGCTAAAAATAAGATAATTTTTTTATTTGGAAATTTTCCGAAGTTCGGCGTTGCGCGCAGTGTTGAATGAAAATTTTTTTTCTAGAACTTAAAAAACAATGATTTGATAACTTCCCTATTATAATTAAGAAACCAAATTGTCTCTCCCTACCCGACTTTTCCTCGCAATTCTCTCGTGGCGCTTTCAATTCGCGCTGTTTTCGTGACATAGCGTAAACAATGCCAACTGAGCGCGTCTGATACGGTTTACCGCTAACTTTATGCAGCGTTACTTGGCACACGATGAGCTAAATTTGACCGAATACATCGAGCGGCGTAACTTCAAGGCGTTCGACTAGAATTTCAAGGAAAAATCTTTAAGAGACTTTTTCCTTTTTAATTAAAGGGGAAAAGACAAGCTTTAAGCTTTGTTAATTATTCAAATTTCTACTTATGTCAACTGTTGTAATCTACATCAACAAACGTTTTTATCAGTTTTACAGTTTTTTTTAGTTTTTTTTTATCAAAATAATATATCTATAATTATATAACTACAGCTAGACTGTAATAAAAAACTATTGTTTAAAATAAAAATGAAAATAATAAAAAAAAAATTAAAATACGTCCATGTACTACTGTTAGTAAAGCTAAATATCCTTTGCTAATGATAGTATATCGTTGAATTATCTTTTTTTACTATTATTTTCATTTTTATTTTAAATTCTACTTGTATTTCAAATTCTACAGGGGTGATTATAAACAAGGACAAACTGACTGTCAGTATATAATTATGTAGATATATTATTTTTTCAAGACTGTAAAATTTTGAACTGACTTTGAGATAAAAATATTCGTCAGCTTAAGCTTTGATTTCGAAGTTAGAGAAAAAGTTCTTCGCGTCCGTTGTACGACGACAAACTTGGCCAATTTTCCAATTAAAAAGATGACCTTCTACTTGAAATTCATATACTCCGTGATTAAATCCAATCCAAAAATACCAGATTAAAAAAGTCGTAATATCGAGTTCTGATTGAAAGAAAATCACATTTTCATTGGTTTGATTTCGAACAGTTACAGCCTTACGAGCAACGGCTAAATATGGGACCGGTCTACATAGTGATGTCATACTTTTTTTAGTACAGTATATATTATTATATGAGTTTAAGAAATAAATTTATAAATGTATTCCGAACCTTTTATGCTTGGGAAAACAATGACAAAACCTTCCTGTAACTTCATTATTTGGATTCTAAGAACAAATTCGTTTAATTACTTTTTAAATCTCTGTACCGACAGCTTTTACATATACATTCAGTGCTATTTGCATCAATAATTTGTTTAATGAGTCACGGGAGGTAAAAAAAAACGTGTACAAAGGATGTTTGCCGTGTAATAAACTTTAACATTTGTCTTGACACTTAAAAGTATTTACAAAAAAGAAGGCTAGATTTGAATATGAAACAATGTTAGTTGAAGTAATTTTTTGAATAATTATTTTAGAATATGCATATAATGATACTTGAATGGTATGGATTTTATCGATTGGAATATAAGAAAATTTTTTTTCTCTCGTAATTTTAGTATATATAATATTTAATTTTATTAAACAAATAAAATAAATCACCAATTATTTTAGATAAAGGTTTAATGAAAAAGTTTGGTAAAAATCTCATAGGCATTTCGAGCTTGAGACTTAAATTCCATGAATTTACATTGAAAATTTTCTAATAATAAATAAAATTTTATAAAAGTAATTTATATTAAACATTCATCGTTTATATTCTATGTTACTAATAAAAGATTTATATATGTTTTGTTTAATGGTCTATTAATGAATAAAAAATAAATGCAAAAATTTTAAACAAAAGCTTCTCAAATATTTTTGAATTTATACAATCCGTTTTACTTATCGATTGTAACTGATGAAAATGCAATTGAATAATAATCGAAATTAAATTCAGTGCAAAATTAATAATAATTATAAATAAATAAATTAAAAAAGTTATAACCGACGCGTATACATACGGGAATATATAGACAGATATAGAAGTCTGATTTTTATTCTTTACCATGATTAAAGCGATGACAGTACCAATAGCCGATCCAGCGAGGACGTCACTCCAGTGATGCTTGTAATTCGAAATTCGCGTCATCGCCGTAAACCACGCAATCATAATGCAAATAAACTGAAGACAATGTTTGAGCAGCTTACTACCTTTCCACGTCAGTCTGAGCTGCAGGTAGAGCTGAAAAATCATATGCATACATATATATTTATATATTAATACACAGTTTATTTCTAATGATTCATAATTCAGTGTACATTGTTATTATGATTGTACACGAGTTGGGCAATGTACTTTATATACTAAGTTACTTTGATTTTTCCGTTGCAAATGATATTGGATTTAATTAGAACTGGTAATCATTGGTATTGTCTCCCCCCCCCTCTCTCTCTCTCTCTGTTTTGTTTGCGTGCGCTGGTGTGTAAATTTAAATGCCATTATCAATAAAGAGATCGATATCAAATGATATTTATTACTTTACTAATGTTTTCGTATTCCGTTATTTATCACGGACATTTTAAAAACTTTTCTTATTTACTCAAAGGCAATTGTGCATAGCAAAGCATAAAAATCTGTTGTAACAATAATATTACCAGCATAAAAATAACTTGTAAAAACCAACTGTAAAAATCGTTGAAACGGCATTTATATATATATATATATATATATATATATATATATATATATATATATATATATAACTGTAGCCGAGTAATTTTTTATTATTGTATATAGCAGTAACGCAACAATAGTCTAAATATAAAGTTCTCGATGATTGCAAATAAATTAATGAGCTGCTTGTCTTGGCACATATTCGAATCAATAATAAAATATTTAAATTTTTAATAATTATATTTATATCAGAAATGTCGCAAAATAGCGTCAGCTGTAAGAAATGTAAACTCGGTCGCGAAAATAAAACTTTGTTTGCCAAAAGGTCAAATAAGCCAGAAGCGCTTTTAAGTATTTTTCAGCGTGGAATTTCATATACTGCAGTAATTTTCTTTCTTTTTTTTTAAATCGACGATCGAAAGATCGTATATCTATAGAATTATGATGGCATGTGTAATAGGGTGTAAAATCGATCTTTTAAGATCATTTTTTTTTATTATTACGAGGGTCAGATAATTCAGCGCCGAACCGGAAGCATTATTTAGGTCATCATGCAGTGTTAGTAGAACTTTGATAGGGATGCATACGTATGGTATATATACATTAAGTACATATACAAAATGTTATTTGACCCATAAAACTGATCCCTTAAAGATTAAAGCCTTTGATCCTGTATAAAAAGGCATGCGACGCACATAAATCTCTCGCCCTTTCCAATTTACGGCTCAAAAAACTACTCTCTGGATGTATATTTAAAAAAAATGAATTTGATCGCGAATTATTTTTAATCGACCTCAAACCAAGGTCAGATTCCACATCGGTATGATGTATATGGACACGTCGTTGGAAAATAATTAAACAATGCCCTTGATTTTTGCTGGAGAAAATCTTATTTGATTCAATGTTCGGCAAGGTGCTTCAAATTCTTGTATAATATATATATACCATAATAAAAAAATCGCCTATCCTTATCAATATATATAATAAAAATCGTTTTATACCAATACACTAACAAAAAAGGCAAAAAATCAATCAATGAGAATGGCAAGTTTGTCTATATAACTTAAGAAATTATATATATTTGATTATAGAGAAATTTATTTTGTAAAAAGAAAAAAATTATTTTACTAAAAAATCAATAGTAAAAGTGTAATTTGATTCGTCTAATATATGTATATATATATATATATATATATATATATCTTTATCTTTAGAAACGAGATCATTTTTTGACCTAGTTCTGTCGTCACTTTTTAAATAAACAAAATACTAGGTGCATTTCGTTGCTTCGTCAACAATTCGTCGACCTCTTTAGACCGCTTTAATGAGCAAAAAGCCAGTTAAAAATCTAAGTTTTTTTTTTGCTTCCAAATCAAATTTTATCGGTTCAGTCTGGGAAAGTCTTATAATTTAGATTTTTAGAATTAATTTAGAAATATCTGTGTAGGATCGTGTGACGCTGAAAAACCACTAATATTATAACGAAAAAATAATAAGAAATAACATAAATTATGTATACAGGTTTCGCCCTAGCTCACCTGTTGGGGTCGTCGGTGGAACGACACGTGACCAATTCTAAGACGTACAAATTAAACAAAATAATTTAATCTGGAAAATTTTAACTATGGCTTTTTGATGAAAAATGTCCTATAGATGTTAATAAAGCTTCTCATTTAAGATTCTGATTAGTGTGATCATATATACGTCTTTGAATGAGTTAACTGTCGTCCTACCGATACGCTCAACAGCCGATCTATGAGATGGAATTAAGAGCAAATTTCTTCGCTATCAACGAACAATTCTTATTATAAATTCATTACTTATCTAGGTGACATCGAATAAATATTTATTATTGAATTGACCAAAAAAAATTTGTTCTTCAGTATGCACATGATTCATTGCAGGTATAAAAGTGTTTTCTAAGTCGATAAAGTTACACTAAATAAATGTATATATATGAAAAGTCTGTTTTTAAAACTCACCGCTAAGTAGATCATGGTGTAGGCCGAGAACGACGAGTGTCCCGAGGGGAAGGACAGTCTGAAACATAAAAAAGAGAAAAAATGTTGAAGCTCGCGTCAGTTCCTTCTGCGTGCGAATCTAGGCATATGAAAAGCGTAGGCGGGCGAAGACAGAGAGAGAGAGAGAGAGAGAGAGAGAGAAACAGAAGAAGAGCGATCGACGAAAGTAAAAAAACACACACAAACATTTCCCGCCCAGATTTTATAACGATCGTTTGAATTTTAGCAAAGAGCGCGCGAGTTTAACGTTACCTTTAATATGCCTGATACATTATGCGTGTTCGATCGCCTTTTTTCATTCGCCTAATATACATAAACGTACATACAAACACAGACACACACACACGTGCCAGCGTTGCATATAATTTAATAATAAACAAGCATCAAGGGAGACTCCCGCGACGACCGAGCCCGCGCGTTGAAAATGCGCGCGAAGAAGAAGGAGTCACGGAGGACAAAAAGCCAAGGCCTGGCGTTTATATATGTATATAATAGGCATTACGCCGCGCGAGTGTCGTATTCGAAAAACTTTCGCGCGCCGACGCGCGCGCGGGTGTATATGGTAAAGGCCGTGCCGGTTACACAAGCGCGAATTCTCGCGTGAGAACAAAAAGATTCCATATATATATATATAAAAGAAAATAGTATTATATTCTTTTTCCGCTCGGCTAAGTATGAAAAAGAAACATAGGAGGTATATATCTATTGTGAATAATTCCAGGGCACTTTTGGGCGGTTTTGAGGACGATTTATGATATAGGTATAATAATACATTCGGTAGGACCTTGAGAATTTGGTAAAACGAGGCGGTGTGCGGCTTCAAAGCTTGAGAGACTGAAGTTTTTCTATATATATATATATATATATATATATAGTGGTATATCAGATACGCTGCAGAAGAGACCGATGCAACTTTTTCTATATATATACATATATACATATATAAAGCCGCGATTGCAATGAAAGGAATCTCATTATTGTTGAAAATATTCAAAGCACATAATTATTATAATTCATATTCCTCGCGATGCAACTATACCGCGCCAGTGCTCGCCGGCGGCTACGATCATAGGATTTTTAGACATCGGTACGTTTAAGTATATTATATATATATATATATATATATATATATATATATATATATATATATATATATATATAATTTAAAAACGTATCTAATAAGGAGAAATTACGTATACGGCAAATAGGAATTCTGGTTGAGCGAGCTAACTTTGAACTATCTCTGAAATAAACCTTGTAAAAGTTTTGGCACTAGTAACGCTCTAACATTCTCAAGACATAATACTTTCTTAACACCATTGTAATTAATGTAATTAAATGCTCGATACGCATGTGTTGCGTGCGATTAGATGAATTCATACAGAAAAAAAATCTTACCTTCTTAGTGCCGATATTTTTGCTGCGGATCGAATTTCTGTTCGCAAATGCAATAAGTATATATATATACACACATACATATATGATACATATGAAAGTGCGCGGCCTAATTTCTAAGCGAGTAGTAGTCGGTCTGCTGACGCATACGTAAAATCGTACGAGTTTCGATCGATATACGATATGACAAAAGACTTTGGAAGAATTCCCTACGTAGATTTTATTCGTTGGAATCTGTTTCCATCTAATATTAACTCGAAGCGAAAAGTGTGCGAGGATTCTCGTAAAATAAAAAAAAAAAAAATTATCTATATAATTACGCGCTTGCGTCCGATTTGAAGAATGTCGTCGTGCTCGGCGCCGTATATCAAACGGAGGGGCCCCAATAAAGATTGTATCTTCAATAGAGTCGTTAACACGTATATCGATTGAACTCAAACTGTATTATAAATCAAACTGAAGCACGATATAGATTTTTTTTGATACCGGTGCCCCTTCGAGCTACTTAGATGAAAAATTATATTTTGATTAGGTCAATAATCAGATATTATATATATATATATATATATATATATATATATATATATATATATATGTATATACATTGCCAATGATCACGAAATTTATTAATCGATTATTCACTAAATCTACGGCTGTAATGTACGTTCAATTTTATCTATTATTTTCATGAGATTATTTTTCAATATACATCAGATTACCAAGTCTGTGAATTATTAAATAATATGATTATTTAACTAATATACTTTATTGTCGAAATAATACGGTACATGGGCTGTGTGTAAAAACTTTGAACTTAAAAAAAAAACTTTCTCTCCCTTTCAGTTTAATCATGTGTCGAGAAATTATTAACCAGCATCCTAGTGCCAGTGACAAAAAATTTGCTGTCTACATGCATTCCAGTCATACAAGGCGAACGAATAGCTTCCACGGCGAAAGAATGAGATCTTTTACAAAATTTTATACGAAATAATCAAAAATTATAAATAAAATCTTTAAAACGTTCGCGTCTCCACGCAGTTTTGATAAAAAAAAAAAACCATCAACTTTCAAGGTATAATATTCATGGGCAAAATCACTCAGTCCGAACCGAATTTATCGTTCGTTGGTCGTTCTGCGTTAAAATTTTTTATGGCCAATTCAGCCTTATGCGTCGCATGGTTACAGAAGTTCTACCTACTTGTAAATCTTTTATAGCTCGGATTTGTCCCACTTTTCCTGGTACATAACAAAACGCGGAAATCAAACTCAATTTCAACGAGTGTAAAATAACTCTAATTTCGTCCAGTCTTAATTTATCGGTAGATGAAAAAAAAACATTCATATATAACGATATGGATATTAAATTAGATCTATATTTGTAAGAATTTCATTCCTTCTTTACTTTCTAAGATCCTGACTATAGAAAACTCTTCTAATGCACGGGGAAACGTTAAGAAAATCCAACTAAATTAGAGTAAGAAATACATAGAATGTTCTATATATCTTAGATAATTGTATATGTACATATAGAAAAATCTTACTTGATATCGAAATAAATCGAAATATTATTATAGAATATAAAATATAGAATAGAACCGGAAATGGGGATATTATGAAAATATTTCTTACACGGGGTAGTCTTCTTGTTCACATATATAATAAGACGATTAAGATATTCTTTTTTTTATAATTTTTCAGACGTTCGAAGAGCAATTCCCAGTAAATACATATCATATACGCAAAACAATTAGACGTCTCTGCTTCTTATAATCTCCAAAAGCATATCTATATATATTTCTTATCTCCGACCCTCTAACGCGATGCGTCAGTCGCTGATGCGCATAGTATATATATATATATATATATATATATATATATATATATATATATATATATATATATATATATATATATATATATATATATATATACACACACCTAGCGTTTAAAAATAAGGGACGCTGAGGCAATCGTGCAAAAAAATAAAAGCACTCGTCCACTATAGTATATATACTCCGAAATCTCCTCATATATATATATATATATATATATATATATATATATATATATATATATATATATATATCTGAAATGAAACTCTCGACAGTGCGTCACATCTATATAACACAAAAGTGTGTACCGGCGTCCTCTCAAGTGGAACGTAAAGTATGAGAGAGAGATGGGGAGAGGAGGGAAAGAGGATTATATGGATATATATATATATATATATATATATATATGTATATATGCAGATGTATATGTATATACCGATGACTCCTGTAGAGTGTGACCACACGCATCTGCGGATCTGATGCGTATCATATGCGTAAATATACGTGATCGCGACGTATTTAGGCAGGGTAAAGGGCGCCCGCGCATACACACACACGCACATACCAACGAATGAATGAGTCTACTGTCCTTTCTTAAATGATATAAATATATATAAACCTATCCCAGAAGAAGGAAGCAAGAGAGAGAAAGAGAAGGGATTTTCGGTCTTAGCTTTGGGAATCTGCTCCCCTCTATATACTTAATCTCCACGTAGCGATAAAAGTTAGTAATAATAAAGAGTGAATTATTAAGCCGTGTCTAATAAAGCCAAGCGCGCACTCTTGAAATTAAGAGTTGTGTCTGTATATATATATATATTATTTAATTCTGAAAGGTTCCGCTGCCGTCGCGCGTGTACCGTGCTTCCGATACGTTTTTGTAAATCACAGAATTGTCGGCGCGGGGGAGGTTGGAGAGCGGGGGGTCGCGGTAATACAATAAAACAAACGGCTTCGCAGCACGATTTTACGGGCGAGGCGGGCGAGGGAACGGCATTCCCATCACACTCTGCCGTTCTCATACGGGCGCGACGCTCAAATTGCTTCCGTCGCTTTTATATGCGACCGGCCCGTTGGCTACATTATATATATATATATATATATATATATATATATATATATATATATATATATATATATATATATATATAATACGAGGATGACTGTATTAAAAAGCGACAGTTTTACAACGAGTGTGAAGAATTGAAAAAATTAAGTTTCTATCAATATTACACGCGCTTACGGCTACCAGTTGTCAAGGTTTTGCAGTTTTAGAATTAGAACGTGACTTTGGTATTGTTATGATAAATTTGTTATCATGATTCCAAAGATCAAAGTGCCACAAATGCAACGAGTTATCATTCAATATACTATATGTGCGTCACGATTTACTGAAAAATCTTCGATAATTGATACTCTAAAGCATTTAATAAATTAAAAAGTACATACTAGTATAATGATTTTCCTTATATAATAACTCATTATTTACACGATGCGGAAAACAAGAATTGCGCTCGACCACGATCCGCATGACCTTGGACTATCTGCTTTTTACCGCTTGTACTTTCCCAATATATATATATATTGCACGAATATATGTGACAATGCTCACAATTCGAAAAAACAATAAGCTCCGCTCGTCAATCAATTTTTACATATACGTTACAA
This sequence comes from Sycobia sp. Sy_11, assembly GCA_018907035.1. Lineage (NCBI taxonomy): Eukaryota > Metazoa > Arthropoda > Insecta > Hymenoptera > Epichrysomallidae > Sycobia > Sycobia sp. Sy_11. The sequence goes on from JACCIC010000021.1 coordinate 1,432,162, forward strand.
ATTATGCGCACAAACTTATCCGCATGCCTCAATAATTTACAGAGTCCGCGACGTGTGTGTCTAACTTATTTGAAAGGCAAAAAGAGCAAAAAGCACCGAGTTCGCGCGTAAAATTAATTTTAACCGAGGCGAGCAGTGTGAGAAAAAAAAGGAAACTAATTATATATACGTATATATTCAAATATCTTTCTCCGATTCAATTAGATTCGAAGACGTAAGCCTGTGTAGGTGTGTATGTAGGAACTGGCAACAAGTAGTATGCTTTTTGGACTATTTAATATACATTATAGTCATCGTTACGTAATTGTGCTCTATTCATATAGAGATTTCGGTTATATATATATAGTCACAATAACGCAAGAATCGCCCACCTGCCTGACGGGGACACGCTCGCTCATCCGAAGATAATCGGCTATGCCTATATACATATATAATACGAAGCGACGAAAATAGTTTATAGAATAAAATAAAGGTTAGATTCGAACTGAGATGATGAATTTTCGCTCACATTATGCTTAATAATGGTCTCGGCTTGTTTGCGCGCGTTTATTGTAACGACTCCGATACTTGCTCGACGAATAATTCGTCGTATGCGTATTTTAGGCAGAGAACCGAGGCGTGCGCCCCGTTGAAATACCGGCTGAATACGCGACGCGCATGAAAAATTAGATTACATTTGCCAATGATGGCCTGCCGTCGTATTTAATCCCGATGCTTTAGTATCGTCGCCCAACCAAAGCCGCATATGATCAAAAGAATTTGTTATTTATTGTCTTTTTTTACATTTCGATATAAATATTTACACTTTTTACTCGTTTTTGTTTTTATTTTTAGATAACAATATAAAGCGTATGTACCTTTTGTCAAAATATAATACCTTACTATTGATAAAGTCATTGAATTTACCGAGAGGAAGCTTGCGATACTCGTTTACTAATGTTTTTTTAGCTCCTTTCCGCTGTTACAAAAAAACAAAAAAACAAAGAACAAAAAACAATACGCAAAGCGAAGCAGGTAATACCGCTATTTTATAAATTTATATAATATATATATATATATATATATATATATATATATATATACCGTTGATGGTAATAATAATGAAAAATCATTCCAACCATCAGAGTCGATACATTTTTTTTATTACATAAGTATATAAGTGCAGTGCGATCTTTTTATATACGCGGTTTTAATAATTCAAGATTTACCGTCCACGAGTTCCGAGAGAGCGTCACGCTTGAAAAAGGAAAAAGACAAAAAAGAATGGAACGCTACACATACTCGACAGATATATGTACACACATGTGTACGTATGTGTGTGTATGCGTGCATGTACAATTATATATTTTTCCCCTCCGCAATTAAGTGGGACACAATAACAGCGGCACGCTTAATATATATATATAGGTATATAAGCAGATTTTGGAGAAAAAACAAAATATATATATATATATATATATATATATGTATATATATTTACCGCCACGGACCGGGGTTATTTATTTTTAAAAAATAAATTTTCTTCTTCGATATAATCCGTCCCCCTTACCCACTGCATCCTCCGTATCGCGTTTCGCCGGCAATTTATAATTTGCAATTCCCCACCCACTCCCTTCTTCTCTTTTTCTTTCTTCTGTCTTTCTCCGCCTCGCATTTTTCCTCAAGCCCAGCACCGGGCACCCTATATATATATATATATATATATATATATATATATAATATATATAAACACTCTGCTCACCTGGTTTCTTTCAGCAGCCTGCTCGACACCCCCGTGGCCGTGCATGTGAAGTTCTCGAAGTAGCGATGCTGATTCTCGGCCTGGGTGCAGTCGATGCTCGGCTTGCAGAGGGTCATGAAGTGTGGCCTCAGTCGGCCGATCGTGTATTTGGCTATGTCGGTCGTCAGAATGTTGATCAGGGCGCCGAAGCCGAAGATTCCGATCTAGCGAATATATATATTATGTGTGTTTATGTGTGTGTATGGAACATGTACCTTTATATATATATATGAAAGAGTAGAGTAGAAAAAAAATCTATACATGTAAGATTGGTCTGCATTTCTTTCTTTCTATCTCTTTATCTCTCTTTCTCCCTCACTCTCTACCGCTAACACTACCTTTAGCTCTCTCTTAATTGGGGATTTTAGCAAAGGTTTTTAGTGGCATAAATAAGGCTGATAAGATATACGCGACCGGCGTATATATAATTCAGCTAGTCCATTGATTATACCTAATCAATCGATTTCACCTAACGTGTTGAAATTATTCGTTACATGAGATAGTAAATCGAACTAATTAAATTGATTAGGTATAATCAATGGACTAGCCGAATTGTATATATATAAGCGGTCACCGGTCACGTATATATATATATATATATATATATATATATATATATATATATATATATATAAATTAGACAATAATGATCTTGGCAAAACAGAAAACAATTATGTCTATATTAATGTTGCTTTTTATCAACCGTGATATAGTATCCCATTAGCATGGATTTGATTTCGCAAATAATATTCCGATCAGCCTGGTATATATATATATTAAAAATGTATGAAATCTTTAATGAAATCTATTGCTTAACACTTTACTGTGTCTTACCACACGGTTTGTAACTACTTCTACAAAACTTCAAATCTGCCGATATATGCAGCTGCATTTATTTCCAATTAATTATAAACCTATTAATGCTGGAAATACGAAATATTGCTTTCTCTTTTATCGACCCGTTTTTCTCGCGGATAAACGCTCAATATACGTAATAATTGGGCGAGACTTGTATTGGCTTAGATATGTGATATAGCCGTTGGCAAATCCTAAGGACGT